>JAMKCH010020603.1:0-221524 GCA_023653785.1 Ophioderma brevispina | reverse complement strand
TGTTCCAAAGCCCAAGACCCAGAACACACTAATCGAGACAAAGAGATACTGCCCATAAAATGTGAATTTTTCCTCTACTAAGTCACATTCACAGAGAGATATGTCATAAGTGGCTTATCTTAAAACGGATAAAAGCATGCTTCCGAAGTTGACCGCGCTGGGTTCTAACAATGGTAAACTTCTGGCCTCCTGTGAATGCAAAGAACTCCGTTGGTGGTTAGGGTAGGCGAACTTATGCGTTTGTCTATGGGTGGGTTGTACTGGAAAGGATGGTTTCAGAAGTAGAATGTACTTGTGCACGCATTTTCTGCTAATGATGCGCAGCCAAAGATGGTACAGGACGCGTAGCGTAGGGTGGCCGAGCAGATATGCAATTGTATTAACGGCACGATCAACGACAAAGTAACAAGAAACCATAAAGGTAATTCTCCCCCTCCACAGCAAAAATTACTTGTACTGTTGGTTTCATCTTTCTCACTCGGTAAGAGCTTAACGATGCTATATGTCATATAGTTGGAGCTCCTCAACTTTAGAAAAACACCCTTCTTGCCAACACCACTAATTTTACCTGTTGCTGTCTGTCCAAGTTATCGCATGGAAAGTCAGGCCAGGCTTAATCCATCTCTTGTCGCATTTATCATGTGGTTGAAGCTGCACTCTTCTGCGGGCTGAACTTGTACCAATGAATAATCCCTGTGGTTTGTACCAAGCTCAGGACGTCTGCGAAATATGATCACCCATCCACCAGTGTCCTGGCTGAAGAATCAACTTTGTAACTGATCTTTTTCAACTATTGCCTAGGACATGAATCAGCATCAATATATCTGCCCCTTCATGTGTCTTACACTTGTAAGCTTGATATTCCATGGAATTGTTGTATGACATCTCTCTGTGTGTAGGCCATAGCTTACAGTGGGAAGTTGAGTAACTGATACTCATCCTTGATTGAGATCTTTTTGTCATAGTTAGTTATTAAAGATTACTCTTCCACTAGGTACTTGTCCAAATCACCATAAATATGCTTTTAGCCTTGCTTCCTTAATACAGGTTCCTTAAACGCTGGTTTTAAATTGTTTGATGTAAGCGCAAGGCTCATTTGAATTCTCCGTCTTTTGACCAATTTTTTCGCGTTTTTGAAAACAATATTTTGCCCTAATTTGGCAGCCAAAATAATTTCATTTTGTATGAATGATTGGGTTAGCTTAGGACCCTTCACGCTTGTTCTAAATTTCGTGTAAATCCCTCGGGACAGGTGGGTTTCCCTAGGTGGTCCCTTAACCCCCCCCCCCCCCCCCTGGGCACGAACGGGAGTGTAAAACCCCTTGGTCACTAAGTGGTTAAGCAATTAATAGCTTCATTTTTGAAGGGCACGCCCATTTTAAGTTTCACCCTTGTCTGCCTGGAGTTTAAATTTCAATACGCATTAGAGTTGGAATTTGGCTATAAACCATACATGCCATAGCTCAAAAATGTGTTGTGACTAAAGCAATAGTTTTTATACACTGTTAGAATTGTATATTTTTAGATTTTAATCAGCATTTTTGCCGGCCTTTTATCAGTAATTACTGCGATCTGCAATGAGAAATAACAGACATTGTCGTAAAACCAACCGCGGTCATAATTAATTATGTTGTCTGACAGACAAGAACGATAAAGAATGTTAGTGTTGAACCTTTCAAATTAAAGCTTCGCATGATAAGATATTCCAATGTCGATGAACTCTGCCGTTACTCAAAATGCCTTGTTATTGAGTTTCGTGTGCTGTTTGGTCTTTTAACCGGTCACATTTTGTAATACTGGCAAATTTTTTTTTACTTCCATTAGAATGATTAATGTTGTAAAAGACAAGAAACCTCGATGAATTCACGTAGCTGCTAATTTCATCGCATCGGAGACTACCGCTACCTCTCGCGTTGAGGACTCCTGGCCTTACCTACAAATCTGACCTGCACGTGCACAGTCAACCGGAAAGTCAAAATGTTGATATAGTAATCATGTTAATATAAGCATTATATTAGCATTATTCAGTTACTAACTCCGTATAATGCTATTTTGACATTTTTTTATGGCAATGTACATGTACGAGGCACAAGAATACATATGATTTCATTGTTGAATAAGTTTCAGTAGACCAATTTATAACGGAATTCACATTCCCGTTGTATATACAATCCGTGTTTTGCAAACTCAATAGTGGGTCCAGAACTGCCGTGTTATTGTTACTACATTAATTTTTTCGCATCATAGACACCTATATTGAACCTTGGTCCTCTGAGCTAGGATACCATCTCTTACAAAATTTGTGCTATAGTGCCAGCGACAAAATCATGCATTAAATTATGCATACATATATGAAGGTGTTGTACGATTTTGGAGCAAAGTAATAGGGATTTGGGAAGTGTTTAAGGAAATAAAGTATTATACGAAAGCTTAGCATCTAAGGTCTCGATCAGTCTAGATTTTATTTATTAACGGAATTCCAAAACACGCCAGTCTCAAGGTATAAAACTAATTAAAATCTAACGTGGAATCGCCATGCGATAGACGAGCATTGTAAGTTAGAAAACTGGAAAGTATGAATTTGGCATATTTAGTACTGTTTAATGCAATATTGTATTTTTGTGAGATTAGTGTCACGGCAAATTATGAGGCGAAGACGCAATGGTGGTGCAACATCCCAATACCCGAAAACTTGCTTCTTTGCCTGCCCTCAAACGCACTTTGCACGCGTTGTGATGTCCTCCAAGTTTTATAATGTCTATATCATTTTCACGCAAGACGAATCGATATTGTTTCTTTGAAAATAAATAGGTGATTAAAATAAAACAAGACGAATATATACGTTTCTATCTTCGAAAATACTACGTTTTGTGCTAAAGGGTGTTTTGACTCTATTACCTATATTTATATTACTCACTCGTGCAATTGGACTCGAAACCATTTCCGGAGTATCCGGTCGTTACAGGTACATGGTACATGATGCCCTCTGTTATCATTGCAGTTAGCATGACATCGCAATATCAGTTCCGATGAGCATTCGTCAATATCTTCATAAGAAGAAAGAGAAATGAAACATTCCATATCATTTTCACGCATGATGAATACAAATAATGTTTCACGCATTGTTTCTAATACTCACTCATTCAAAAGCACAGACCCTAATGTTTATTTAAAGTCTGCTCAAACTAGTCGGCTAGAACTATAGATGGTCACCTTAAATCTCAATTCCAACGTTGAAGATGAAACGGAGTTTTCGTTTTGATGTAGCGACGGTTTAGTTTACCTCATAGGACTGTAAATAACCTGGGTCCAAATAAACAAGATTCCAGATCCTGCATTTTATTAGAAAGTTAAGATTTCTTTGAAGGACCTCGATTTGAGCTTAGCTCTTCACACAGTCTTAGTATTTGGACCCCCATTATGTACGTAACATACTGCGTCTGTAACTTAGAAAATACAGACCAAATTTTTTGCCGTAAAGCCAACTATAATTAGACAGTTGCAAAGATAACGAAAATTATAAATTTATAAGAAATCGCTTATATTCCAAATTAGAAAGTGTTTAGGCACTATACGGTATTAGTTGTCAACTGCGTGAATAATGCATATATGACATGTTTTGGATACCTCTCTCTTCAATGGCAATGTATCGAAGAGGCACAAGAATACATTCAATAGGATTCTATTGTTGAATTAGTTTCAGTAAAGCAATTTCCTAGTTTCGCTTGCCGTGGTATACAATGCGTGTTTCGCAACTCCGAGACTTGGTAAGCGACACTGCCTTGTTTTGTTATTAGCATCAATTTTGTCGCATAATAAGAAACACTGGAATGAACCCTTGCGCCTCTTAGCTGGGGTGACCATCTAATTACAATTTTGCTCTGTGCCATCGCCAAAATTATGCATTAAATTATTCATACAATACATGTTAGGTCACGTACGGTTTGGAGCAAAGTACATAGGGGTTTTTTGGAAGTGTTTAGGGCAAGTAAAGTATCATACGAAGCTTAGAATCGAAGGACTTCGATTAGTCGAATTTTCTTTATGAACGGAATTCCACAACAGTGTCTAAGGTTAAACGACATGTATCCAAACTGTCAAAAATCATGTACAGATTTACAAAAACGCTCATAACTCAAAAACGCTTTTCAGGAGAAGAAGATGGCATCATACCTAACAGTTTTGTAAATAGAATCATACTTCTGGTCAGTCTGCATTTATTCAGTTGATGTTAAACATTTCACCACTTTTCAAAGGGAAACCTATATCTAAAAAAGATGTTTACATACGAAACAATGACATTTATAACTTTATCACATATATACACACTACACGCCAACACGCATCGACACACATGGTATCTGCATTTTTTTGTGCGCGCGTGTGTGGGCGGGGGATCTGCACCAACCACTATATTGATTGCAATTGTCATCCCGAGGATGCAATTTGAGGAATATGAAGCGACTGAAATATTTCATACGTTATCATAATCACCATTTTGCTTTCTATATTTTTTATATATATTTTGCTTAATGTGAACCAATAGGGATGTAGTTATGAGTTGGTTTTTTGGTTAAGTGCCATAAAGTGACAACTTAACGGAAGTACAGGCCCTTAAGTCCAATCGTCACAGTAATAAAATCTCAATGAATTAAAGAGAACATAACCCAGGCGGTCTCGAACTATGGCTCCCAAATGCTCTTAGAGGTTTCCCTACGCTATTGAGTTTGATGTACTGAAAGCGATAGTTATATGCTTATTGTAATGAACATCGATTTACGGTTGAAATTGCTCTGAAATTCACTGTATATTAAACAAACACAAATACAGTCGGATTAATGAATACTGTAAACCGTTTTAGACTGAAAAATTAACACATGGAACTCGTATTAATTACTATTTTGAGTCAATTTTCATATTGAAAATATCGGAACCATTTCGATTTATAATAATAATAATAGCAGAGATTTATATAGCGCCTTATGCTATTGGCCTCTAAGCGCTTTCACAAATGGTCAAATTTAAAGAGTACGTAACATTATTAGATTCATTTCATTGAATAGAGTTAATCAGTTGGTTGAGTGGACATTCGGATGCCTCCTACTCAAGAGGTATCAGGTTCAATTCCAGTGAAAGTTACTTCTAATAACGTACTTTTCGATTATTTATACAGGGTGTCTCAGAAAGAACGTTACCCTCCAGAAACGGCATGTTTTGCTTACTTAACCAATTCTTATCCTTGTTTTAGTTTTATATTATAAGAATATGTATATTTTTGAACATATGGTGAAAACAAGAAAGAAAACGGTGAAAAAATAACCAAAAAATGACTATTTTCCCTAAAAATAATGCAAACCTAGTTTGCCCATGGCTAGCAATAACAAAGAAAACCAGGCATGTAAATATCCCCTATATTAAAACCTTTAACACCCTCCTGGCCAATATTACACCCAAATTTCAAGGTCCACTGTTAATTCTAGGGTTATTGTTCAGGTCTCTACGAACTGATCGTCCCGTTTTTGACGATCGCATCTCTCGTTGCACCTTTTAAGAATCTTGCCAGGCGCCAGAATTTTGTTTTTGTTCCTCTTATTTGTCATCTTACTGGGAACCTTGCTTTGAGGAAACACGTTTACCCATTCACGCTAGACTGCAACGAAAAACTCTGTTTCAATATATTTCTTAGTCATGAAACTTCTCTCCTCGTAACGCGCTAAAACCAAACTCATATTTGCATTACAAATTGGCGGTGGGGATTTAGGTTACGTATCATGCTACAGATATTGTGTAATGTACTGAAGAATAAATAAGAATGTTTTACTGCTTTTTTATGCATTACATGTGAACAAATTGATTAAATCTGATGACTTACGTGTGCTCAAATCCATAAGAATTTCAATACATGTTTCCGCTGTTATTGCAAGCCGTGGACAAAATAGGTTTGCATCCTTTTTAAGAAAATGGTCATTATTTGGTTATTTTTTTACCGTTTTCTTTGTCGTTTTCACCATATGTTAAAAAAAAGTACATATTCTCATAATATCAAGCTAAAACAAAGATAAGAATTGGTTAAGTAAGCAAAAAGTGCCGTTTATGGAGGGTAAAGTTCTTCTACTGGGTTGTGGATGTTATTAACATTTTGGAATTGTTTTATTTTTATTTAAATGTTTATTTTTGTAGCTTATTTTTCAAAATCAATTTCAAGTTGATTGTTATTACATATAGTTCAGGTTTCGACCATCACCAACGTAGTCGTCGTTCTCGCCATCATCATGATGTGGAAAATTAGTGCTGAAATGCTCCAAATGCGCGCTCTCTCTCTCTCTCTCTCTCTCTCTATATATATATATATATATACACATACATACATATATATATATATATATATATATATATATATATATATATATATATATATATATATAGCCACGAGTCTTCCAAACAGGCCAATCGGCCATTTTGGCGAAATTGAGTTTTTTGCATATTTTGATACTATATCACGAGCTCTTTTCATATACCAAATATTGAGCAAAAATAACATTCCAATTTGTAGATATAATAGATTTTCACTTTTGGAAATCATACCCAAACGCCAAAATGAAATTCTTCCAAACAGACCAATCTGCATTCGTCTGTATGCTGTACCTGAAAACCACCGCACGGTAGCTTATTAAGTGACCTATCGATCAATGGGATATTGCGAGACTCATCTCCTCGCTCGATCAACACTGGGGGGCTTTTAGAAGCTTGGTCGAAGTTTATATTAGTACAATGTGTGTAGCTGTATCTGAGACGATTTTGCCACACTCAAAAATATAAATTTTTCCAGTATTTTACTGACAGCAATGCTGCCGAATAATTACTGTGAAAATTACAGTATACTGTAAAAATTGATTCAATCAAAACACTGAAAAATATATATTTGGCGAGTTATTACAGAGATTGTGAATGTGTAGAGAATAAAAAAGCACTGACGAACATCCTAACTTAGTAGGCCTATCCACAAATGTCAACCAAAATTTGACGGCGCATATACTGTAAAATTCAGTTAATTTTGGTAAAACATATGCATTAAACTGTAAAATATAAAGTGAATTTGAATGGAAAATATAAAAGCTGTAGTTTATGTGATTTTGTTGGCAGAATTGCTGAATGCTGCCAGTATTTTCCTATAAGATTTACTGTATTTTTCCTGTAAATAACTTATAATTTTACACCTGTTGATGCAAATTAATTGATTGTTGAAGTTGTAATAAAGTAAAAAGATTCAAATCAGCTAAGTTGGTAATTCAAAGTTATAACAACAAGATAATTTGTAACCCCAGGAAGGACATAAACAAGCACTAATGTAGTAACCTATTTTCACTTCAATATTTTTATAGATAGTTCAAAAACCTCTTGTTGAAACCCCTTTCACGTTTTGGTATGATATTTGTCCATTTTAATTTACAATATATTAATTTGACAGGAAAATAATGTATATACATAAAATCAATTTTGTTGTATATTCCCTTTATGGTAGCATCGTGGTTATTAGGTATTTGGGTTCATATCAGAGGGTCCCAGGTTTGATTCCTAGTTAGATAGGCTTACTTAAAAGTTACATGATTAATTTACAGCCAAAATAACCCTCGGCTACCCGAGCCATTTATTTTAAAAACAAAACTCCACCCTGTTTTATTTCCGTTATGGAAAATCCGATTCCTGTAAATGGTACCAAAGGATAGCTAGAGTTTCTTCTTTCCATTTGTACCAAATGAGTACCAACATCCCATTATGACGTCACCATGACGTACTATGTTGAGGAAAGTGCGAAAAATACTGAATATAGGGTGGAAAAATTGATATTTCGCCGTTGTAATTTTAGGGTTGGATCCCATACATGGATCACCTTTGGTGTTTTTTTTAGTAGCATAAAATGTCTCATTATATAAACTAGCATTTTCCCATCATGAAAAATGTGATATTCCTAACCTTTTTGGCCGAAGAATTGAATTTTACCCTAGTCTACACTATTGTCTATGGAAAAAATTGGCTTTTTGATGCATGCGAACTTTATGACGTCATTGTGACGTAATGCTAGCATGTTGGTACTCATTTTGTTTATCAATGGAAAGAGGAGGATCATAGCTATTCTAATGGTACCAAAATCAAGTGTCTGTAATGTCATGTGCGTGATGGCATGTGGTACTCTTTACCGAATGGGGGGGGGTGGTCCCCCCCCGCCCCAGCCATACTTTGGGATCACCTTTATCGTTCCTATACCCGGTGGGTGTTGTTTGATGAAAACGGAGCGGAAGGATATGTCAATTGACAAGTTACATTAAATTAATTTGGCACCAAAAGGGGGGTTTAGCAACCCGGGGAAAAAAAACCTGAAGGGGTTGGTAACCACCCCACCCCTTAGTAGACGGGGTTAGATCAATACATCCAAATCGTTTTGTTTCCTATTGTCTTTTCCTATATTGTCCCAATACTACGATATTAGTTTAGTCCAGCACTTAGTGATTAATAATTTCACTAACTTGATAATTTTTCTCTGTACTTACTAAAGAAGCGCAATAAGTAATGTGATTTTGAGTATGTATATAGACAAATTATCATCACATTTCAAAGCCATTATCGATTAAAATACATGATAATGGTAACTTAAAAGACTACTCATTGAACTATTCAATAAAATGAATGAAACCGAACACTTAATTTTATTTGAGCAGATACAGGAAATTATTTCCTTTCCCCCCCCCAATTCCACAAAACGAAAGATGTTTAACATGAGAGAAAAAGAAATCTCATTCTGGGCCATTTTCAATAATACCCCTTTGAAATCAGAAATATGGCAATTGAATTGAAACAAATTCAGAAGTCTAGCCGGAAAACTGCCATCTTAACCTCAAAAATGGTTGTAGAAGTGTTTGTTTTTACTCATAGAAAGTTTTCAAACAACAGAAGTATAGAAGCAACTACTCTAGGTTGATATGACCTCCAAGTGAAGGATGGAAAACATATACGCCAAAGGATGTTGTTGATGACAAAAATCAAATAATATCCATGGGAATATAAATTCATTTCAAATTGTTTCTGAATATACACCCGAAGTCGTTATTTTTACGAGTTTTAGAAACGTCTTTTGACACTAATTGCCAATATACTCTTCCTATGGTTTTCGTTACTTGAAAATAGTAAGCCTACATGAATATTGTATTTATTTTCAGTGACAGTTGGAGCTACTGAAAACTTAATAACTATAAATGTAAAAGATACCATTATGATTAAAGAGTTGTTTTTAGTTTTATTGTACTGAAAATAACAGTATTCATTATAAACACTTGTATGCATGTGTCGATCATTAGAATTAAAGTGATTTTCGTCCGAACGCCTCGTAAATTTAATACAAATATAAATGACTTGATAGTAAGCTTTCTTCTTGATAAACTAGTGATCTTTGATTCCTTTTACTCTGCAAAAAGTATCAAAATATACACCTTCAAGCCATAAACAGATAAATCACAACTTCTTCCACTTAACGTTTATGAAAGTTATTATGTCCAATAATTCACAAAACCCAGGGTTTCAAACGCTAGACATACGCTTTGGATATCCTGATGTCCTTAGTGTACTTACACATGTGGGCCGATGCTGCAATTTGGAAATGCAGCAAAATACTGTAAATTTTATGTCCAATTTACCAGGCGTATAAAATGACTACAATTGGAGCTTTTATTCGAATTTTTTCGAGAATCAACATTATCGTACATTATTATGAATTTTCATTTTGTATAACGATTACAGGAAAATTCTGGCAGCAATTCTTCCAACAAAACCCCGTAAAATCCATCTTTTACAGGTTTCCATTCAAATTAACTGTATATTTATAGCTTAATGTATTATATTTTACATTAAGTATTAAATATTTGATTAAATCAATTCTAATACCTCATCATTCCTCTTTTCTATCTTCACTGGCACATTACTTTGCCTGTAAGAGACGATGACACCTTAGAAAATCGTACAAAAGCATAGTCATTTCTAGCGCCCTCGGCAGGCAAAAGTATGTTCAACATGTTCAATACCACCGTCTGAGGCGATCGATCGACTCTTTTTGAGTACGCCAACAGCTCAATGTGTATTCGTCTCCTTTGACATAGAAACAGAGGACGTTTTTCAGTTTTTGGAAACAGACCAATCACTTTGTAATTAAATTTGACAAGAAAACAAAGGATACTTGAATGGAAAACGTGCTCAAAAAATAGAACGTTTCAATGTCCACAATGTCCACATAAAATCATTTTCCTAAAATGTTTCAAATTTTAGATATGCAAGTTCATAATTCTCGAAAACTTCAATCGCCGATATCTCGAAATGTGATTTTTGGTCGATTGGCCTGTTTGGAAGATTCGTGACGATATATATAACGTCCGCTTGTCCAATATTTCTCTCTTTATACTTATTCCATGGACATAATATCATGTTCAGTCGTGTGTCAATTACTTTGTAAGTCTCACATTATATATATATCATTGCCTTCAGACCGAACGTGCGTGTATAACAATCTTCTGCTTTAGTTGTGTATGTGTGTGTGTGTGTGTGTGTGTGTGTGTGTGCGAGCGGGCGGGCGGGCGTGTGCGTGTGCGTGTGTGTTCGCACGTATGTGTGTGTGTCAGCGTGTGTGTGTGTGTGCGGGTACACAAGCTTACAAGCGCGTGGTGTGTGTATGTGTGTGTGTGTGTGTGTGTGTGTGTGTGTGTGTGTGTGTGTGTGTGTGTGTGTGTGTGTGTGTGTGTGTGTGTGGTGTGTGTGTGTGTGTGTGTGTGTGCGGGCGAGTGCGTGCGTATGTGTGTGTGTGTGTGTGTGTGTGGTGTGTGTGGATGTGCGGTGGTGTATTCGGTATGTATTATCAGTAGTTTTTTTAACCTTACAACCTTTTGTGTATATTATTTATTATATAAATTTCAAACTTAATGTGTAAAAACTCACAGTAGAATCATTCTGTTTTAACCATTGCATAATACGATAAAGATATGAAGGCCATCTTCATTTCCTGACAAAAAATGATGTTCTTAACTTAAACCGAGTTATGAGCGTTTTTGTGAATTTTGTACATGGTTTTTTTGTACCTTTGGATACAGTCTTATTAATAATTCCTTGGAATACTTGTTAATATTGGCAGCTATGCAAGAGATATAGGTTTGAAACGCATTGTAACTATAACTTTCTTTCCCCTCACCGTTCCCTCCCAAGTCAGTGTTGAAAATAATATGCAGCGAGATTGACCAAGTGTGTCGTGCTCATGCAACACTGAATTGAGGGGGCGGGAACCAAATCTGCACAACGTGTTCCAACAATTATGAACAAGATTGTAGATCATACTCTTACAGTGGAAATCGCCATTGGCGATAGACGAGGATTGCAAGTTAGAAAACTGTAAAAGTATGAATTTGGCATATTTAGAAAGCTAAGAAATTAGACTTTCATAAAATATTGTGTTTTGTGAGATTTAGTGTCACGGCAAAATTATGAGGTTAAGAACTCAATGGTGTGTACAAAATCCCTATACCCGAAAACATGCTTCTATGCATGCCCTGAAAACTTGCACGTTGCCTTGTGATGTCCTCCAAGTTTTTAATGTCGTCTTTCACGCAAGACGAATGCATATTGCTTCTTCGAAAATAATAGGTGATAAATAAACAAGTAGTGGAATAGTTTGTGATAGAAGGGCTGTTTTAAATCTATAACGCCATATTTATATTACTCACTCGTGCAATTGGACTTGAAACCATTTCCGGTGTATCCGTCTTTACAGGTACATGTAAATGATCCATCGGTATCAGCACAGTTAGCATTGATATCGCATGTATGAGTAAGTGATGAGCATTCGTCAATATCTTCAATAAGAGAAATGAAATCAGTCCATATCATTTTCAAGCATGATGAATACGTATTACTGTTCTTTGAAAATAATATATTTTGTGATATGGTTGTTTTGAATCTAATACGCAGTGTTTATGATACTCACTCATGCAAAAGCACAGACCCTATGTTTTAAAGTCTGACTTAGAGATTTCGAGATATTTTTGTGTATTAATTAAAACTAGTCTGCTAGAACTATAGATGGTCACCTGAAATACTCAATACCAAACTTTGAGATGAACGGATTTTCGTTTTGATATAGAGAACATTTTGGCCCGTATTCTCAAACGATGTGTAACGCTAATCACTACTGGTTAAATCGCAATTTAAACGCCCGCTAAAATAAACGCAATTCTCAAAGCATCGGTAACTTTAAACGCCGTTTAAATTTTAGCCGAACATTATTAAACATGTCTAAAACGTTGTTTAACTTAGACTTTGTCCGGGGGTAGTTTAAGGCGTGTTTACCTTCACGCTTTCATCAAATGCCTGATTATTTCAGCTAAATGTGATCTCGTGGTTATAGTGTGGTTTGGTATGTCAATGGAACAGTTCCCGTAGGATTTTTGTGCTAAAATTTATTTCTTGCTGTTTTTCATTCAATAGGGACAATTCTATTAGAAAATGATGGGGTGCAAATTTTCGCACTGCTCCCCCTTCTTCAAGGGGGGGGGGGGGATGTTAATTGTATTTCAATGTACATTAACATGTTCGTCTCCTTATAAGGATTAGAAAAGGTATATATTTGCCTAGGTTCCGACCTTTAGTTAAAGCGCTATAGCCCCATAATGGTTCAAGGTCATCCTGGGGTAAAATTTACCCAAAAAAAAAAAAAAAAAAAAATTTAAAGTCTGACTTAGAGATTTCGAGATATTTTTGTGTATTAATTAAAACTAGTCTGCTAGAACTATAGATGGTCACCTGAAATACTCAATACCAAACTTTGAGATGAAACGGATTTTCGTTTTGATATAGAGAACATTTTGGCCCGTAGTCTCAAACGATGTAACGTCACGCTAATCACAGGGTCGTAACTTCCGAAGAAACCTGATTTCTTCCGGAAGACTGGAAGAAACTGGAAAAAATGGGTTTCTTCCATTTTCTTTTCTTCAGTCTTTCGCGAAGAAACTGGAAGAAATTGGAAGAAACTGGAAGAAATAAAGAATTGTATTTGAACAACAAAATAATTACACATATTCACGGCTTTGCACTTCAAAATCATCAAGGCTACTTTAGTTCTAACTAATCTGTTTTGTTTTTCAAAATTAATTTACAGTTTAAATAGCATGTTAGTATAAACCTTGGCAAGTATATTAAATTTGTTACAAAGTTTTGTTTTGTCTTGCTCTCAAATTATACAGATGATAATTGTAACCCATTTTCCAAGTCTTTCCATGTGCACATTTATACTATCATAGTTTTAATTGTAGATGCAAACACTGAAAAAGCTGTTTAAAATCTTTGGTAATGGCCAATTTGTTAATTTTAAAACAAATCATAAAAGTAGCAACCATTATTGTTCTTTTGTTGTAATGCTTAGTAGGGAGAACCTGGGTTGGGAGACTAGATAACATTTGTTTAAAGAATTTGAAGATGTTCAAGTCTTTACAGAGTCTCTGCGTTGGCCTGCTGGTGTGAAAAGTGTGTAATCAGTTTCCTTCCAGTATTTTTTTACATTTAGGCCTTGTGATAATGCGATTTTAATAATTCAATTGCATGGGGTAGGTAAGGGTTTTCCCTGACTGGTTATTTTAATTATTCACTATATTATTTATATTCACTCTTAATATAAAAACAAAACCAAAGTTTAAGTAATTGGCCTTTTAAAAAAGAACATTTTTAAATGCTTTTTTAGTTGGGTTGGTGGTCGTTGTTCTGCTTTCCGTGGAAGAAACTGGAAGAAACCTGTTTTCCTCTTCCCAGTGGAAAAAACCGCGGAAAAAACCACGGTTTTTTCCCCCTGTGGAAGAAACTGGCGAACCCTGGCTAATCACTACTGGTTAAATCGCAATTTAAACGCCCGCTAAAATAAACGCAATTCTCAAAGCATCGGTAACTTTAAACGCCGTTTAAATTTTAGCCGAACATTATTAAACATGTCTAAAACGTTGTTTAACTTAGACTTTGTCCGGGGGTAGTTTAAGGCGTGTTTACCTTCACGCTTTCATCAAATGCCTGATTATTTCAGCTAAATGTGATCTCGTGGTTATAGTGTGGTTTGGTATGTCAATGGAACAGTTCCCGTAGGATTTTTGTGCTAAAATTTATTTCTTGCTGTTTTTCATTCAATAGGGACAATTCTATTAGAAAATGATGGGGTGCAAATTTTCGCACTGCTCCCCCTTCTTCAAGGGGGGGGGGGGATGTTAATTGTATTTCAATGTACATTAACATGTTCGTCTCCTTATAAGGATTAGAAAAGGTATATATTTGCCTAGGTTCCGACCTTTAGTTAAAGCGCTATAGCCCCATAATTGGACTTAGAGTACTCGTATCAAGGTCATCCTGGGATAAAATTTACCCAATGCTCAGATTTTGTTGAAACTGCTGATAAGTTGTTTGTATCGGTCTCACAGGATCCAAAATGTATTATTTTACAGTGTGTGACATTTGGTTGGCTAATTACATAGCAAAATGTAGCAAGGGTCTACATGGTCTATGGGGTCACCAAAACTTTCCCTGGATGTCGCAATGGTGATATCACCAAAACCGTTAAATTGCATTTTCTGTTTCAGTATGACACAAGGAATCATTTGACACCACTTTCGACAACATCGGAACATTTATCCCCAAGGTGACCTTGAATCATTATTGGGCTATACAGCTTTAACTAAAGGTTGGAACCTAGGCAAATATATTTTTTTTCTAATCCTTATTAAGAAAATTAAAAGACGAACGCGTTAGCTTACATTAAAACACAATTTGACTCGATTTAATTTTTTCCCTGTACTAACATTTCCCCCCTTTAAGGAGAGGGGCATCAGTCCGAAAATTTGCACCCCATCATTTTCTGACAGTTTAGGCCCTATTGAAACCCAAACAGCAACAAAATCAATTTTAGCATGAAAATCTTACGGGAATACACACCAAACCACACTATTAGACCAGTTGTATCCTTTATTGGTCCCCCGCCAACTTATGTTGGCGAAGGGGGACTATAGAAATGCTCTTCTTCCGTGCGCGCGCGCGCGCGTGTGTGTGTGTGTCCCACGCGATATCTTTGGATCTAAGCAAGTGTGGGTATCCATCTTCGCAACATAGATGTATCTCAAGTACGTGTTGGCCTGGATCTGAAGTGGGTCGTGTGTCATGGGTCAAAGGTCAAATATGGTCAAAAATAGGGTTAATTTGGTCAAAAATTGGATTAAATTGCTATAAGCCTTGGCAGTTGTGGCAGGATGATGAAAATTTGGTGGGTGTGGTCAACATTCAGTGCCGAAAAATTGGAAGGTCATTTCAAGGTCATGTGGGGTCATTCAAGGTCAAATGGAATTAAATTGCTATAGCCCTTGTCAATTGTGGTAGGATGATGAAACTTGGTGGGTGTGGTCAACATTCAGTGGCGAAAAATTTGAAGGTCATTTCAAGGTTATGCGGGGTCATTCAAGGTCAAATGGGATAAAATTGCTATAACCCTTGTCAATGTGGTAGGATGATGAAACTTGGTGGGTGTAGTAAGCATTCACTGCCAAAAAAAATTGAAGGTCATTCCAAGGTCATGTGGGGTCATTCAAGGTCAAACCACTAAGTATGTGGTAGGATGATGAAACTTGGTGGGTGTGGTCAGCATTCAGTGCCAAAAAAATAGCAGGTCATTTCAAGGTCATGTGGGGTCATCCAAGGTCAAATCCCTAAGTATGTGGTAGGATGATGAAACTTGGTGGGTGTGGTCAATGTTCAGTGCCAAAAATGTTGGTCATTTCAAGGTCATGTGGGGTCATCCAAGGTCAAATCCATACACATGGTAGTATGGTCAAGAAAACTGATGGGTGTAGTAAGCATTCATTGCCAAAAATTTTGAAGGTCATTTCAGGTCGTTGGGTTATTCAAGGTTAAAACTCAACTGTGGTAGGTCATGAAACTTTGTGGATTTGGGCAACATTTCTAAACCGAAAATTGTGAAGGTCATTTCAAGGTCAAGTAAGGTCATCTAAGGTCAAATAACTACAATAGTTGTATGGTCAATGTAGTCAACATTTGATACCGTCAAATTGCAACTGCTATGGCAGCAGCCTCAGTGGTTTGAGAACCACTTATTTCCATCACAATTCTCCCTGTGATCTTAAAATTATATTTCCCTCCATTTACTATCGCGGCGGGCGGGGGACCTTTGTGGTTCGAGAACCGCTTGTTTCACTTATCTTTCTTTCCGAGTCCTCAGTCAATTTCTTCTCGTCCATTTTTTCCTTTGCTTCTAATTTTATGCTCGGTGTATCTGTTATAGTATTGAATTATAGCAAGTGCGGCACAGCGACATACAACAGTTTTAAATAGGCCTGGGGTTTTGTCCGTGGAATTTACCCGTGGGCTTCCTGCATAGCATTTACAACTACGGAAGGCATTATCTGACATATAAATTGTTCACGTTCAAGTAATATTATAGGCGAAGATAAGTCACAGTTCGGTGGATGACATTTACGGCGTTTAAATACCGTGGTTAGCTTAACGACTTGTTAAAATATTTAGCCTGTGGTTTTTTTGACTGTGCGTCTAGCTAACCACAGTTTAGGCATAACCACCGTTTATGCGGACAAGATAGCTCAATCGGGTAAGCGCTTGACTCCAGTGTATGCTCAACCAAGCCGTATAGGCGTGCGTTCGAGCCCTGTGAGATTCAGCTATCTTGTAATTTCCCTGGACAAGAAATTTACCGCTTGGTTGTTCCGATTTACCCATGCGATATTTGGGAAGCTGGCCCCGGCTGCGATTGTTATCTCGATGTATGTTTGTTGATAAGGGAAAGCGCTGATCCCGATCTGCTGCATCCCTTGAAATGATGCTAAATGGTTTATGGTATGGTTGGGCCACAGTGATCAGCGACCATTTGTGAAAGCGCTTAGAGGCCAATAGCATAAGGCGCTATATAAATCTCTGCTATTGTTATTATTATTATTATTTTAAACATCGTTTGAGAATTCGGCCCTTTATGTTTAGTTTAACAGTACATAGGATACTGTACATAACCTGGGGCCCATATAAAACAAAATTCTGTATCCGAAATTTTTTTACAAAGTTGTGATTTTACAAAGTAGCTATTTCACATTGTCAGTAGTATGTGGACAACCATTATGTACATGCAAAAACACGCTATGTTAGAAAATTGAGGGCCACATTATCGGGAAATCTCTTAGCCAGTCTTTAAAGCAATCATAGCTCTTATTTATATTACTCACTCGTGCAATTGTTACCATCGCCAGAGTATCCGTCTTGACAGGTACATGTAAAAGATCCATCGGTATCAGTGCAATTGGCATTGTCACCGCAATCATCAGTTTCATCTGTGCATTCGTCAATATCTTCAATAAGAGAAATGAAGAAATGAAATCAGTCCATATCATTTTCACGCATGATGAATACGTAATACTGTTTCTTCGAAAATAAGATATTTGTGATAGGGTTGTTTTGAATCTCATACGGAGTGCATATTACTCACTCATGCAAAAGCACAGACCCTATGTTTAAAGCCTGACTCAGAATTTCGAATATTGTTGTGTGTGTGTGTATTAATTAAAACCAGTCAGCTAGAACTATAGATGGTTACCTGGAATGCTCAATTCCAAACTTTGAGATGAAACGGATTTTTCGTTTTGATGTAGCAAACATTTTATCTTTAGTTTAACAGTACATAGGATACTGAATATAATCTGGGACTAATATAACAAAATTCAGGATCCGGAATTTTATTACAAAGTTGTAAGTTTCTATGAATGACATCGATTTACTATTACTGTTATCCCAAAGATTGAGGCACGAGGTAAAGGTTTTACACGACCCTGATTACGTATCTCAAGTGAAGCAACGCATTCAAGATACTCGTAATAATAATCCTGATGTTAATCCCGGTCTATTTTTGGATTTCCTTAAATTTAAAATTCGTAGCCTTACAATTAGTTACTCTATATTTTTTTAGAAAATTGACACCAACCTCAAAAATAGGTTAAATAATCTCGAGGAAAATATAATAAGAGTCCTTTCCATTATTTGCTTGATCTTATTAATATATGTAAAGGCGAGCTTGAAATATTTACGATACGATCGTATGATAAGATCATGTGCAAAATGGGTGGATAATGGCGAAAAAATACTAGTTATTTTATAATTCCTGCAAAAAGGAATCAGCGCCAGCCGAATTATTACAAAATTAGAAACAGATGATGGGCGAAATGTTAATCCGCCAAGAATAACTGATGAGCAACAGTAATCATGTGAAGGATTAGTTACTCGTAATGAATGCCTTTCTGTGCTGAAAACCATGCCCAATTTATAAAATTCCTGGATCTGATGGCTTTGCATCTGAATGGTATATAAATTCTTTTTGATGATATTTGCCCCTACCTTCCTGACTCTTTTAATTTTGCTTTTGATAGTGGTTTTTGACATCTGACCAACGAAGAGAGATTATCAAACTGATACCAAAAAATATAAAGATCCTACTCGTCTCAAAAACTGGAGACCAATTTCACTACTTAACACAGACTATAAAATAATTACCAAATACATAGCTGACAGGTTAAAACAAGAGCTTCCCCATATTCACCCAGATCAAACTGGCGTTCTTCAAGGTCGTTATATTGGCGAAAATATTCGCTTTACCCTTGATACAATTCATAATACCAATACGAATAATTGCGATCGTTTAATATTAATGGTTGACTTACGTTTGATAAACTTGAGTGGTCTTTCATCTTAAAAAAATCTTAAATACTTCAATTTTGGCCCACATATTAAATGGATTAAGGTTTTTTTACTCTAATATTTCATTATGCGTGGTTAATAATGGACAAGCCTCAACCTTTTTTTCACATTAACTCGTAGTCTTCGTCAAGGATGCCCCCTTAGCCAATACCTATTTATTATTTGCAGTGAAATTTTAAACCTTGCTATTAGAAGCAATAGACGCATTGAAGGTATAAAAGTTATGGAGACTGATATTATCCTTAGTGCGTACGCCGATGACACCACTATATTTTTGGAAGACGTAGTTTCTTTACAGAATGTCATCAATGTACTTAACAATTTAAGATTTCCACGGGCCTTAATGTAAACCATGATAAATGAGAGGTCCTGTGTATTGGTGCCTGTAAGAAAATCAAACCAACTCTTCCCGGTTGCACAAAAACTCAAACGAATGTAAATTGTAAGTTATCCTTTGCGGATTGTAGCGAAAAACGGAGGTCAGGGTGTCCCGTTGTGAAAGTCGGAAGGTAGGGGCGGGTGGTTTGCCCCCTTCCTATACTTACTGTTGTAAAACTGCCTCCCCCCCCCCAAAAAAAAAACAATTGTACTTTCGTTACGTATGATGGTACTGTAAGCAAATACTGACAATATTTGTATTTGTTCTGATTTTTTTAGAGTTAATAACCATGTGTATGCTTACTTGGCACCCATCATGCCCAAATAAATACCAAATGTGCTTGCAGGACTGGCGAAAATGGTCGAAAATCCCTTGATTTTGCAGATTGCTTAAAATTAACATAATAAATAGGCTTGTTATGACGTCACAGTGACGGCATATTGTTAAACTTGATATGTTTGTACTTTATTTGAAGAAAGAAGAAAGGACAATGGTAAGACACACTGCTGGACGGCGGGCTGCAGAATGTCAGGTCCTTCTCTGGCAAAGGATAAAAAATCAAATTCAACGACACCAAAATATATAGATTGGAACGATTATTACTGCAATTCATTCTGTAATTCATGTTACACCAAAATTCCAGGGGATTCCAAGTGCAGATTTCGTAACCGTTTTTTTGGTGGTGCATATTTCTTTCAAAATCAACTTATTCAGTCCTAATTTTAGGTACTTTTTGCAAGCGTGCTTTAGAATTATTTCACATTTATTCTGGGATGGAAGACGACTATTGCTTTATGGCATGGAGAAAAATCGTTTACTATATGCCAAAACCAAGTTGGTTTTAACATTTAAAGAATATCTCTTTTGGTATGTTTTAATCAATCAAAATTCAATTTTGTAATAATTACATGCCAAATATTTTATATATAAGTAGTATATAAATAAGAAGCATATTTGACGTTTTCAAAAACGTTTTAAAATTGAAAAAATAGGTGGATAAAATATGCTTTTTGTAATGATAGACTCTATAAATGGACCGAAAAAAAAGGGAATGTTATTCAACTGTAACCCCCTTTGCTTGCCCTAGCTGCAATTGTTCTTCATGTGGGTTGTGGATGGGGTGTGTGTGCTGTGCGTGTGTGTGGGGTGTGTGGGATGTGGTGGTGTGGTTGTGGGTGTTTTTTTTTGTAAGCGTGTTTTCTTTGCCAGACGTCTGTTCCCGGGTCTTTCTATTTTCTCTGTACTATTTACTTACTAAGTGCATTTTAATTTTGTCAATTTTGCTTTTGTAAACTGTAAAATTCTTATTTTCGAACAGTATTTTATTCGATTTGTCTATTTATGGTATATAATAAAGTCATCTTAGGACAAAAAATAATTGAACTGACAAACCACCATCAATTGAGTTCAAGTGAGAAATTGATCTGCTGGGCATTCGACCAAATTGTAAATCCTTATACAATTAATTACTCAAAGGAAATATGTCCGATTTTTTGTCACGCTCAGTTTGACTTCCTTCATAAATATATTACATACATCACGAATCCCGAAAAAATAATACAATTTGATTTAAAAGATTAAGCACAAAATAGAGGCATTTTAATTTTTTGCTTTTTTTAACATACGGAAGAAAACGGCGGATTTTTCGCCACGGCTTCAATTGATCAAAAGCGCCCATTTGCTCTCCCGTGACCGTCGTGATGACCAAAACATCGTGTTGAACCTCGAATTGTTATTGCTGACGACTGTAATATTGAGTATAATGAAAGTAATAATAAAATTAGAAAAATAAGTTACAGAGTTACATATTTTGTCATTTCGTTGTGTTTTAATTATTATTAGTGGCAAAACTGCCGAATATGATAGTCACAACGAACGTAAATTATGGATGGTCCATCACTTTGACGTCACCATTTGCCTGCGATGTGGATTGTCGGAATCGTTTTCGAGTAAGCTAAATCGGGCGGAAAATTAAAAGGCAAAATACTCACAAATGTGGACATTTCAACTTATTTTGTTTTTATATGTAATCTACGTTACTTAAGCTTTCCAGCCATACCAAATTTTCCACAAATATTCAGAATCATGACTATTTCCTTTAAGGGCCTATTTAATAACAAACTTTTTCAGTTTTTTATTAAAAACGGTAATTTGCAACGTGCTCCTTTCGGTTCACGAGGTGTCCTGAAATTCTCAATTTGTGAAAATAACCACAAACGAAAATTGCAAGTTCTTAAAAAATTAAGATCTGTTGTTTGTCAAAAAGGAATGATTGTGATTAACACTTTTGGAATAAGCTTTGATATGACGAAGAAAACCGCTCCAACATGCAGAAGGATATTTTTAATTAATTATAGTAAACTTTCAGTATTAACGGAAAAAGGGTAATAATAATAATTTTGTGATAGAGTTGTTTGAATCTAATACGCATGTTTCTATTCTCCTCGTGCAAAACACAGACCCTATGTTTAAAGTCGGCTCAGAGATTTCGAAATATTTTTGTGTGTGTATTAAAACTAGTCCGCAAGAACTAATCGATGGTCACTGAACATGCTCAATTCCAAACTTGAGATGAACGGATTTTTCGTTTTCATTAGCGGCCTTTTATGTTTAGTCTTACCATTACATAGGATACGATTATAAACCAGGGTCTCATATTAACAAATTCGCGGATCCGGATTTAATTCAAAGTTGTGGTTTTCTATGAGGATAATCGCTTTGAGCTTATCTATTTCACCCAGTCCTTATGTAGTGACAAACATTATGTACATGCAAAACACTATTTATTAGAAAATTGATGGCGGCATCCTCGTGAAATCTCTGAGTCTGTAAGTAATAATAACTCACTTTTTGCAGGCACTCCATTTTCAAAGTTTGGTGAGTAACACATCATAGTTGGAAATTGGGCAGTAAACCATACATGTGAACGGTATAGCTCAAAATTGTGTTGTGACAAAATGTGTAGTTTTATACACTGTTAGAAGTGTGTATTTTTACAGGTTTTAAACAGCGAGATTGCCAGCTTTTATGCAGTAAATTACTGCGTCTGTAAATGAAAAAATACCGACATTGCCGTAAAATCCAACCTCGTTCATAATTAATTAGGTTGTCCGATAGACAACGAAAAATATCAGAATAATTGCACCTTCCAAATTATAAGCAATCGCTTAATAATATATTCCAGGAAATTAGAATGTGTTTTAGCACTATATCAGTTGTTTGAACAATGCATATTTGATGTGTTTTGGATACTCTCTTTTATGGCTGTGTACATGTAAAATGCACAAGAATACAACAGGAGGCCATTGTTGAATTAGTTTCTGTAGAGCAATTTCAATGGATTTCACGTTGCCGTTAGTGCTGCAGCAAGAGCCCGAAAACCATCTATTTTTTCGAGTAACCGGTGACCTAATTTGAACTTTTGGCCTTGTCTTATGGGGTCTTAGGTACCAACGTGAGTGAAAACACCTTAGGCACTTAAGTGTTAATTGCTTTGTACTTTAAGCCAAAAATACCAGAACAAGAAATAACAGAGCAAAACAAAAGCAAATGCAAACAAAAGAACTTTGTTAAACTTGCGTGAACTAGCCAAGTGTGCTTATATTGCGAGGGTGCACGTTCAATATGACGTCACAGAAGTAGACTTATGGGGCATTGAATGTTAGTACTTTTTGGCACCACTGATATAAATCCACGGTTCCCCAAAAAGCCAAAAGATAGTCCCCCCCCCCTCCCCCCCCCCCCCCCCCCAAAAAAAAAAAAAATCAGGACATTTCGTTGCATAACTCCCTTAGAAATGGATGTTTAGAAAATTTGAAAAAAAAGTTTTGAAGAGAGAAAACATTTGTCCCTGCCACAAAAGTCGGTGCTTTTCGAAAATCACCTTTAAGGCATCAACACATCACTGGATCATATTTTCCAAAATGATGTTGGTCAGAAGTCATGAATTATCAAGTTACAACACAATTTAATTCCTTCCTTTACATTCATTGCTGTCTGAATGAATAAGCTTAAAACACGACGCAAGGCAAAACAATAAACAAAACAAATATGTAGAAAACAACAAACATGAGATGTAGCTTAACAATCATCAGTGTCAATTGAAGTCATTTTTTTTGGCATTTTGCGCTTAATTTTTAAAAAAAGAGTAATGTTGTAATGCCTGTTTCAAATAAATAAATCTTAATTGTTTTGTCATTCAGGGTGAGACCTCAAAGTCAATGTTTCCCCTTCATTGCACTGATGAGCAATCATTATGTGTTTTACACAAGCGGTTTACAAATTTGACAACCTGTGGTTTCCCTGCTCGCTGGATAATTCCACTACGTTGAGCCAGTCTAGCATTCTCATTGTGTCGACCTGCTTCAATTTCCCTGGTTGTTGCTTAAACAAAGCTTCATCACTTTTGTTTTGTTTGTTTGTCTGCATATTTGTCTGGTTTGTTTATGTGGTTTGCCCTATGCGTTGTTTGTTAAGCTTATTTCAATGCAGACCGCAATGAAGATAACGAAAAGGAAATCAAATGATTTCTTGTAAATTATTCACTTCTTGACTTGTTAGACCTTTGAATATATACGGTAAAGTGCCACTTTTTCTGGCGACATAATTTTTTGGAACGGGAGTGTGTGTTTTGCCAAAAATTTTTTTTGAAAGCACACTTTGTGGCGATCCCAAATGTTTCCTCTCTTAAACTTTTTTTAATTTTCTAAACATCCAGTTCTAAGTGAAGTTATGCAACAAATGTACCTCTAATTTTATAGAGGGAACCCCTATAACTATTCATTGATACCAAAGTGCAATCATTTATTTTGATAAGAAGGAACCATTGGGCCAATTTACCCATTAAATTAGGTGGTTTTTAACAAAGAGTAAACAAATGATATGGCGAAGTATGGTCAAAAGTTTTAAAACTGATATATACTTTCTTTTCAATTAATTTTGGGGAAGGGTTCGATTATGTACAACTCAAAAGGAATTAGTTATTTCTGTTAGACCTTCCTCTTTTTAGAAAACCTTAAGTGAAATAAATGTGCCAACAAGCCAACAACACTCCCAAAAGTCAGATTCACATCTGATTTCAACCACATTAGAGTCAAAAATGAAATCTAACGTCAACGTAAACCCATAGGCAATACAGAGCCTAGAGAATGTGCACTGTCAGGCCGTATAAAAATAATTTCTTAGCTAGATGGTTGCGCCGCAGGCCTTCTTTTACCAACTAAGCGTTTACCCCAGGTCAATACATTTACTGAACTAATCATTTCTTAGCTAAGAGGATTTTGCCACAGGCCTATAAATCTACTGAAGTAATCATGTCTTATAGCTAAAATAATTGTGCCGCAGGCCTATACATTTACTGAACTAATCATTTCTTAGGTAAAAAGATTGCACTGTAGGCCTATATCCCTAACTTCCCTTAACATGCACTTTGAAAAATCACGGAGCGAACCCCTGCCTTGGGATAGAGGGAAATTGCTCCTAGACGCATAACCCCCGCAGCCGCGTGCAAGTGGCTGTAAGCCTGCTACAACTAACACGGCGATCCGTCTGCTCATTCAGTCCACGGTAAGGGTATTTAGCCGGCTGACTTTGTTTTCAGTTTGTAGACTTATGGACCCATCTTTTTCACATTCATGCGGGGACAATTGAATATTAATTATTAAAGAACAATATACAGATGTTGAATCTTAAAATTTTTTTTTTTTTTTTTTTTTGAACTAATCATTTCTTAGGTAAAAAGATTGCACTGTAGGCCTATATCCCTAACTTCCCTTAACATGCACTTTGAAAAATCACGGAGCGAACCCCTGCCTTGGGATAGAGGGAAATTGCTCCTAGATCTAACAAGAAAAATAATGCTACCTCACTTATATTTACTGAACTAATCATATTATATAGCAAAGAGGCTTGCGCCACAGGCCTTTAAATTTAGTGAACTAGTAATTTCTTATTATGAGAAGGATTAAACTATTAGGTTTGTCAACCGTGGACCGCCATCGTTTGACCCGATGTCAAAAAGAATAAAATATCAGCTTTATGTCCCCGGTTGTAAAATGAACACCCATCCACACATACACACACACATACACACTCATCCACACACAAAAAAAATCACAATGCTGTTTGCATGATGATTTTTGAACACTGGTGCAGCCATCACCGTGTTTTCTCAAATTTGTGACTTAGTGCAAGGATTCTCACTAGCCCAATCTCAAAAACAGCATTGGGGGAGGGGGAGATGGGGAAAAAAGGGTATTTATTAACTTTACAGAAGGTTTTCGGTGTCAAAAGGGTTGTCAAAATATATTAGTGGGACCAACTCCCAGATTTGTGATAAAATGTATCAACCTGACCATGTTATTCAAATTTTCATACTGAAAATAGGGGGATGACGTTTGACCCCATAACTTAATTTTTTACATGTTTTTAATTTTTGCATCGTGGATTTCCTGACTCCTGGGACCTATAGCTACCATTTGATATATGACAACCTTTGTTCAAATTAGGTAATTTGGCCTCTGCTGCAGCACGTGGTATAAAATGCGCGCTTCGCAGACTCCCTATTACTTACTGGTTCGAGAACTGCCTTGTTTATGTTATTATAATCAATTGTGTCGTATCATCAGAGAGACACTAGAATGAACCTTGGGCCTCTTAGCTGCGGTGACCATCTCATTTTTAAAAAAAAAAATTGCTACAGGCACAGCGACAAAATTATGCATTAACCCTCGTGCAACCAAGGGTTTTTGTACTACGTTCACGACCAAGGGGGGGGGGGTGGTAACAACCCCCCCTGATTTTTTCGTAATTAAACGACCACATCATCTTTTTTTTGGTATCAGTGTTTAGCTACATATGTCTTTTCATTCTTTCCTATCAAGTACAAACATATCAAGTTTTAACAACATGACGTCATAGTGACGTCATAACTGAGAGCTTATTTTTACGCAAATTTGTAAGCAAATCGCCCAAATCGAGGGTTTTTCGACCGTTTTTGCCATTTATGCAAGCAAAATTGCTATTTATTTGGCAATAATGGGTGCCAAAGTAAGCATACACATGTTATTACTCTAAATAATAAGAACAAATACAAGTATTTGCTTACAGTAGCATCATACTTACATAAAGTACCGTTTTTGGCATTTTACACAGTAAAGTATGGAAGGTGGCAACCACCACCCCCTACCTTCCGACTTTGACGGGACGTCCTGACCCCCATGAAGGTGGTACATCCAATTTTTTTTCGCTAAAATGACCGCAAAGGATGAACTTACAATTACATAAAAGCCTTAGATCGTATTCGTTTGCGTTTTTGTGCGCCCCCCCCCCCCCCCCCTTGGTTGGACGAGGGTTAAATTATGCATACAATACATGTAGGTCATGTACGGTTTGGAGCAAAGTACATACTAGGGGTTTGGGAAGTGGTTAGGGCAAATAAAGTATCATACGAAGCTTGGAATCTAAGGACTCGATCAGTCTAGATTTCTTTCTGAACGGAATTCCACAACAACAGTTCAACCAAAGAGGGTTCTATATAGATAGAGAGGCAAAACGTACGTAATCTTTAGAAATTCACCGTCTCGCATGTTTTGCCGACCACAATAGAAAACATAGAGTACTAACAATAGAAATCAATGGCTGCTCCACCAGCTTTTTCTTTTTTTTTTCCACATATGTGGGTGCCGCTTGCATATACACTTAATCGGTAGTGATACAAATAATGTATGTGTTGAGGTGGCAAGGTTGTAATAATAGTGTACCTGGCTCATTGTGCTCAGATACTCTTTTTTCTCATAATGCAATGCGCGCTTAGGTGAAAAGATGTATTCATTGAGGCGACGTGTATTTTTATTTAAATCAATTCATTTCATTCGTTGTGTGGCCAGGGTAGGTAGGACAAAAATTTAAACCACCCAATAGCGCCCAACATCCAACAACTGATATTTTGGCGGATTGTTGTATCGAATTGACCAGTATGTGTGTATAACAAGCACCCAAACTAATTAATTAATTCGTTGCAAATATTCAAAAATGTCAGCGCCCAGCACGAAAGACGGTTTTCACCCTTGGTATCAACGGTTAAACAAGATTAAAATCTGAGAGTGTAAATCGCATTGCAAGGATTGCAAGTTAGAAGATTGCAAGACTTGCAAAAGTATGAATTTTGGCATGTTTAGAAAGCTGAGTAATCCGACTAATTAAAAATTTGTATTTTTGTGAGATGTATATAGTGGCACGGCAAACTATAAGGTGAATATAACTCAAAAGGTCAGTTTGCCTTTGATGAAGATTCTGCTAGGATCGAACATCAGGCCCACACTCTAGTATAACCCAGTTTACCTTACACAGATATTTTTATCGTGAGACGCAGTTGGGTAACAGCGTTTACTTACTTTTGATTAAACTCAATAGTGTGTACAAAATCCCTATACCCGAAAACATGCTTCTGTGCATGCCCTCAAAACTTGCACGTTGCATGCGTGATGTCCTCCAAGTGTTTATAATGTCCATATCATTTTCACGCATGGTGAATACGTATTGTTTCTTCGAAAATAATACGTGATTAAAATAATACAAGATTAATACATATTGTTTCTTCGAAAATAATACGTTTGTGATAGAAGGGCATATTTATATTACTCACTTAGGCAAATGAAACCATTGCCAGAGTATCCGTCTTTACAGGTACATGTAAATGATCCAATGGTATCAGTGCAGTTAGCATTGTCATCGCAAGTATGAGTCCCTAATGAGCATTCGTTATTATCTTCAATAAGAAAAATGAAAAAAATCAGTCCATATCATTTTCAGGCATGATGAATACGTAATACTGTTTCTTCAAAAATAATATATTTTGTGATAGGGTTGTTTTGAATCTGATACGCAGTGTTTAAATTATTCCATCATGCAAAACACAGACCCTATGTTTAAAGACTGACTCAGAGCGAAATATTTTTTGTGTGTGCATTAATTAAAACTAGTCAGCTGGGACTAAAGATAGTCACCTGAAATGCTCAAATCCAAACTTTGAGATGAAACGGATTTTTCGTTTTGATGTAACAAACATTTTATATTTAGTTTAACAGTACAGAGGATACTGTCTATAACCTGGTAGGTTTAGCTATTTCACACAGTCATTAGTATGTGGACAGCCATTATGTACATGCAAAAAAAACACGATTTGTTAGACAATTGAAAGCGCCATTCTTGGGGAATTTCTGAGTCAGTCTTTAAAGTAATGATAGCTCATTTTTGAAGGACACGCCCATTTTTAAAGTTTGGTGTGTACACAGCAGAGTTCTGAATCGGCTGGTAAACCATACCTGTGAACAGCATAGCTTAAAATTGGGTTGTGACAAAAGCAGTTTTATATACTGTTAGAAGCGTGTGTTTTTACCGATTTTAAACAGCGATTGTGCCGGCTTTTATGTAGTAAATTACTGCGTCAGTAAATGAGAAAATACAGACATTACCGTAAAATCCAACCTCGTTCATAATTAATAGCCAACGAAAATTAAAGCATAGTTGCACCTTTCAAATTATAGGTAATCGCTTAATAATATATACCAGGAATTAGAACGTGTTTTAGCACTATATCAGTTGTCAACTGCGTGAATAATGCATATTTGACATTCTTCTTTTTCTTTAAGTGGAACAAGAATACAATGGGAGTCCATTGTTGAATACGTTTCAGTAGAGCAATTTATAATGGATTTCACGTTGCCGTGGTATGCAATGCGTGTTTATTACTCACTCGTGCAATTAAAACCATCGCCTAAGTATCCGTCTTTACAGGTGCATGCAAATGATCCATCGGAATCAGCACAGTTAGCATTGTCATCGCAAGTATCAGTTTCTAAGGAGCATTCGTCATTATCTTCAATAAGAGAAATGAAGAAATTAAATCAGTCCATATCATCATCACAAATCTTTCAAACAGACCAATCGACCAAAAGGCACATTTCGAGATATCGGCGATTGAAGTTTTAGAGAATTATGAAAAGAATTTGAAAAATCTAAAATTTGAAAAAGTATAAGAAAATGATTTTATGTGTACATTGTGGGCATTGGAACGTTCTTCATTGTTAACGCTTAAGTGACCGGGGGGTCCTAGGGACCAGCTTTCGAAATAACGGTTTTCCGTTCGCCCGGGACAACCAAATTGAGCGCCGGACAACCAAAAGTCATACTGCAGTTGTCCGGCGGGCAACCATAAAATCTGGAGCCAACAGTCACTTTTGACACGCCGCAATTCATAAAACCCGACACAGCCGTTAAAAGGTTAGATATTGGGACTCCTGGAATATTTTCCGTAAATTCCGGCAATAAATTAAAATCGCAGTTCCAAGAAACTCACCCACAAATATCGCTAAATAATAATCCAGATAATAAGTCCAGATTGTTTGCGCTAATAAAACAGTTATACGGAAAGCCCCTTTTGCTTGACCAAACGCATGGAAGTATCGAATATCACAGTTTGCAAAGGCTGCATCCAGAAGCTGCATCCAAATCGTCATATTGCATTTTCCGTATAGTGTTAACTGCGTTGTTTCAAAATACGGACAACCAAAAGTTTTGGCGGGCAACCAAAAATTGTATAGACACTGGTTGATCCGTCGGACCAACCACATTTTCCCCTTAATTCGGACGCTGCTAGGGACCCTCCAAAGTTTTCGCGCTGGCCACTTTGCGCGTGGGATTTTGCGCCGATTTTTTTTGTAATTGTCTGACTTTTAAATGCGCTTCTTTCATACCAAAATAATTAAAATCGGCCAAGCCGTTAATGAGTTAATTAGGGAGGGTCCCATGGAACCCCCCTTGGGCACTAACGGAAGTCATCTGAGAGATTTATAAAAATCAAAGAACCAACCAAAAATTTTTTTTGCTGATATTTGTCACAACATACATATAAGTAAACAATTAATAGTAACAGTAAAAATAATTAACCCTTTATGTGCTGAAAACAAACAATTTCATTGTGGACGTTGCTAAAACCGTTACTGTACAAAGTCTATGGGAAAATGACGTGTATTTTGTAACCCCCCCGTAAAAAATACAGGATTCCCGAAAACCTGCAAGTTTGGTTCAATATATGTTATTGGGTTCTTTAGAGTAGATATCAACAAAAAATAAGTTTTAAAAAAGTTTGATGTAAAAACGCAAAGCTCATTTGATTTTTCCACCTGTTTGCCCATTTTTCGCGTGTTTTGAAAATAATGTTTTGCCCCTAATTTGCCGCCCAAATAATAAATTTCATTTTTATTGCTGATTTGGGGTTGTCTTATGACTCACCACTTGGTGTAAATTTCGTCCAAAAATTCCCCCAGGAAAAAAGGTTACCTTAGGGGGGTCCCATGGACCCCCCCCCCCCCCATTGGGCACCAACGGGAGTGAAAACCCTTAGTCACTTAAGTGTTAACACGCTTTCCATTCAACTATGCTTTGTTTCCTTGTCAAATTTAATTAGAAAAGTGAGTGGTTCGTGAGAAAAAACTCAAAAGAGTCGATCGATCGCCTCAGCGCCATGGTAGTTGAACATGAATGAACGTACTTTAGCCTGTGGAGGGTGCTAGAAATGCCTATGCTTTTGTACAATTTTCTTAGGCGTCATAATCTTTTAGAGGGAAAATAATGTGCCAATGAAGATAGAAAGAAGACTGGTTGAGGTTCTAAATTGTTTATTTTGTAATTAGAATTGATTTTCAAATATAAACTGTATGTTTTCGGCCAGCTTTGCAATTAAATTACTGTAAATTTTACAGGAAAGTCTTAACAGCAATTCTGCAAACAAGATACCGTTAAATTAACAGATAATTAAACATAATTTGAATCAAATAATATTTTCTCATGTTAAATATCTTTCGTTATTGAAATTGTTTATGTGCCTTAAAAGGGTACGCTAAAAAGTTCCTGTATCTACTCAAAGTTAAGTTGCATTCAATTTTATGAATAATTTCAATGAGTAATCTTTTAAGTTACCATTAATTATATATTTTAAGTGAGATAGATGAAAATGTTTAATCAGTACAACCCTATTAGCGCTGTTAGTAAGTACACAAAGAAATTATCAAGTTAGTCCAATAGTATGAAGTTGGCTGAAATCAAATTTATATTGTAGGCATGTGGGTAAATAGGGAAAAGAAAAGAGAGAAAAAGAAAAAAGAGTTTCGAGGTACTATGTTTTACATTGCATTATTCATCTGAATACGTTAAATGTTAATATACCGTATAAGAACACTGAATTTATATACATTATCTTTCAAAAATATTTTGCGAATTAAAATGATTAACACTTAAGTGCCCAAGCTAAAAAACTTCCGTTAGTGCCAAGGGGGGGGGGGGGTTCCTTGGGAGCCAACCCAGATAACCACTTTCCCATAGGAGTTTGATCATTACACTAACACAAGTAAATGGGGGTCACGTAAGAACCACATACCCACAATAAAAATGACAATCCGATCTTTGACCTATGACCTATGGCCAATTGAAATTGTCACTCTCCGAAAAAGAGTGGTTCGCACATTTCCATCCTCAGCAACTCCAATATAAGGTTTTGAACCAAATATTATTCATTTAATCTACTCTAGAATAACCAATTAAAATAATCATTGCAAAATATAGTCAAATTTATACCATCTTGTATTTTTCTCAGAAACTCCAAAATCACCTTGGTTTTCCCATAGACTTACACAGTTAAGAGCACGTCATGACAACATTAAAATGGATGCTATCAGCATATAAAAGGTTATTTGATTTAAGTATTATTAATTATTAATTAATTGCCTCCTAAGGTATATATCTAAGCAAATAAATCCAAAGATTTCATTACTTTAATTCTTTTAATTGGTACAATATCTTGATTTGTTCACTTCCGTTAGTGCCCAAGGGGGGGGGTCCTAGGGACCCAACCTAATTATTCTAATGAAGCCGTGGGCGGATTGGATTTTTTTTTAGTATCAGGAGAAGCGTAATCATAATCACAATTAGCAAAAAACTCCTTGAAAAATTTGATTGCGTAACCGAGAAATCGCAAAAAAATCAAATGTTGGGTACTATGGAACCCCCTCCTTCCCCTCCCCCCGCCCTGTGGCACTTAAGTGTTAAATATCATACAAAACACGAACGCACTACGCCAAGAGGTTTTTGAACTATATCTATAAAAAAAAATGAAGTGAAAATAAGATACTAAATTTGTGTTCTTTCTGGTTTTACAAATTGTCTTGTTGTTATAACTTTGAATTAATAACTTAGTTGATTTGAGTCTGGTTTACTTAAAAGTATCAAGAATTACAACTGCAACAATCAATTAAGTCACAGCAACAAGTGTAAAATGAGTAATTGTTACTATTATTTTTGCAAAATTTACCATAACTTAATTCATGTATGTATTTCTCAAATGAAAAAAAAATTAAAGGCACTGTCAGTGTTTCACCCGAAAAGAGTCAAAATAATTGAAAGTTTGCAGAATAGCTTTAAAAGTGAAGGATTATGTCTGTATAGAATTCTCATTAGTTACTTTTTCCAACTGAAGGATAGGAAAGGAAAAAAGCGACAGTGTTCAAAGACACGAATCTCCGTTCAATTACGTGTTGTAGTAAGTGTCCGTACGGACAGTAATGACTAAAATATCCGATTTTGTCCTTATCAGGTTGCTTCTAGTCTCATTATTTGCAGGGCATGTTAGGACACCTGTACTTGTAACAGACATGCAAAAATCTTATATTTGATGATTTTTTCGATTTTCAGAGATAGCAGATCAATGATAGTGCCTTTAAGGGTATTTGTGATAATTTTAAGCCTTTATTGTGTAAATAGTCTATAAAATCCATTGTGTAGTAAAAGCGCGTCAAACTGCATTCGTTAATCCTGATGCCTTCGTCCCTGAAATGTAATTAGGACGCTATCTTAAACCGTATTGAACTTTCCAATAGAGTTTCGTATCATACCATAATTATAGTTCTAAGAATTGTTCTCATGAAAAGTATAGTTGTATCATTACAAAATAAACGAACCTTCAAATGTTGTGTCTAAAACAAAACAAAAAATAAAACTCAACCGGCGCGATGCGATATGACAAACGTAGACTGCGACGTAAAACATCTTACACGTCTCGTAAAGAAGACAGCAATACATATTTTGTATTACCACGGACGAATATTGAGCGAAAAACCAGCAAAATTATGTCTGTTAATGTCCAATTCAGGAAATTACGACTAAATTTAAAAGAGGGGCTCCTATTTGAATTTTATTGTTATTTATTTATTTTTTTATTTATTCATTTGGCAGACACAGCAATAAAACAATACAAGGATCAGTAATGAAAAAAATATATAGAAATAGAAATGAAACCTTATGAGCTGCAGGGAGTGCTGGAAGCACAAAAAGCACTGTCACCAAAGGTGGCAGCACTCTACTAGAAGATCCCAGACAACATGAAAATCATACATCAAAATAATTGCACCCATCAAAATATTGCACAAAGTTCCAAAAATTAAACTAAACTATGCAAAACAAATATTACGAAACAAGGTAGAATTAGTACTAAATTAAAATAGTAAAAATGTACATGAATGTGCGTGTGTGTTGTATGTTGTGCGTGTGGTGTGGGTATGTGTATGTATGTGTTATGTGTGTGTATTTTTTTTCTTCTGTGTGCAGTGTGTGAGTAGGAGCTTATCGTGTATGTGTATGTGTAACAATGCCTGTGTGAAAGTAAATGTACAGTGCATGCAAGTGAGGTAAATTAGTGTATGTGAGTGTATTGATAAAAAAAAAACCTAGATTTTCTAAAATGTTCCCTTAGAAGAGTTTTAAAAGAACTAATACTGCAAGTGATGAGTGAGATTCTAATGAGACGAGGGGGAGTTAACCAGATAAAGGGAAGCTGCAATAGGCTATTGTGTAGAATCGGTTTTGGATGTGACATTTGTTTGAAGTAAGATCATCTGTGGTCTATATTGACACTCCATCTGGAAAAATGAAAGACATGCTTTTTAAGTAGACACGAACATGCAAATGATACTGATAAATAGTCCCTTCTAAACTTTAGCTTAGAAAGATTAAGAGTACACAATCTGATTAATCATAAGATGTTACCCCTGCGTTGATCTAAAAATCAGACAGTAGCCCTAGTGAATGTGCTCCAATTTCTCAATATTGCATTTACGGTACACATTCCACACAGGTGCACCGTAGTCAATACTGGCATTATAAGGCTACTGTAGAGCTTCAGAAAAACAGCTGGATTATTTTTCCCAGCACCCCCTAATAAAACCCAGTAACTTATTGCATTTTTTGAACAGAATGCAATTACATGCCCATTCCAGGTCAATCCATAGCAACGATCACGCCTAAAAGGCGAAGAGGGTCAGTTGTTACGAGTTTGGTATTAGTTACATAATAAGAAGGATAGGATTTACACTTGCGCCGTGTAATGCAACATAACTTGACACTTTAGAGGGTTTAATTAGAGCTTATTGTCTGACCTCCAATTTAATTATCAAGATCGGATTGAAGCACGACAGGATCAGTACTACTTTGACTTCCTTGAAGATGAAAGTGTCGTCAGCATATTGGTAGATAGACGAATGCATATGAAGATTGAGATCGTTAACATAAATGTTGAACAAGAGTGGCCCCAGCACAGATCCTTGAGGGACTCCTGATAAAACATTGATCCACTCTGAGCTGGAACCACGAAACATAACACGGTGCTGTCGACAGGTCAGGAAAGAAATTATCCAATTTAGATGGAACCACAGCTCATAGGGGTGGTGAATTTAGTGATGAGAACATGATGAGAAATTGAATCAAATGCCCGACTGTAGTCCACTAAAATCAGATCAATACGTGCAGTTGGATTGAAGTCGATCAAGGGCTGCCAGCCATTCAGTTGTTGCCTCACATAGAGCTGTGGCACATGATTTCCAGGTGTAAAACCATGCTGATTTTCAAAAAGCAGGCCATTACCATGAAGATGAGATCTAAGTTCATCACAAATCAGGGCTTCAGCATTTTCACACCAATAGATGTTAATGAATGGTCTGTAATTAGTCAACAAAGAACGGTTGCCCTTTTTATATACTGGAACTATATTGGCTATTTTCCAACCAGTCGGTAGCTTACAGAAGACAGCGACAAGTTGAAGATGCGTGCGAGACTCGGAGCGATATTAGTCGCACACAATTTTAACATACGACCCGATATATTGTCCGGTCCAACAGCTTTGTCGGGAGACAACATCCTTATTCTCTTTAGCACCATATCAGTCGTCACACAGAAATCAGACAGCTTTGGAACATCTAACTCGGTAGGTAATTTCCACATTGTCATATGTATGAGTAAAAAAAAACTAGCAAAAAGGTCATTAAAACCCTTTGCAATTTTGATGAATCAGTACATGGTTTATTGTTGACAATGAAGGAGAGATTTTCTGGTTGTGAGCGGGAAGATTTGACAAAAAAAAACTCCAAAACTTTCTCAAATTGTCATTTTTAGTCATCATATTTTGCCAATGATCAATGTAGGCTTTTTTGAGAGCATATTTGACAGCATTCGGATTTTTTTGTATTAATCCCAGAGGTATTCGCTGGAGTGGTCTTTGGCTTTCTTAAAAGCCTGGCGTTATTGGTAATTATTTTTTAATTCCAGAGTAATCCAAGGTTTGGCTTTGGAATGCTTTGTGGTGCTGGGGATCGATTCGTCCACACAAGCAAAGAATATATCAACAAAGCCGTTCCATGTAGCATCAATATCATTGTCAATGATACATTATCCCAGTTTGTAGTCATAATAAGTTCATTGAGTTTCTTGGGGCAGCTTTGCGAATCTATATATCTACGGGGGGATGAGGTGCACATTTGGTTTGACATTTTGTGTGAATGTAACCCATATAATGATCTGACGAGGCTAATTTTCGGTAACTGTAATGTTATCAATGTGATCTGGATGTGTGATATAGACAAGATCAAGGATGGTATCGGGATTGTTGCGAGTTAATCATTACAAGTTGATGAAGGCCAAAAGAATCGGTAATTTCAGCAAGGCGGATAACATATTTGTTACCAAATTTGAAAAGGACTGATCAGCATTAAAATAGCCCATTAACAAGTTACCCGCATAATGTTTCAGGATGAATATTAAGTAATATTGTTCAAGACAATCAAGAGATTCCATGTCATCTCTACGCGGACGGTAGAAGACGCCACACAGCCATCTTTTCTTGCCGATAACAACAGATGCCCAGACAGATGAGAATCATTTTGAGGAAAATTGTGGCATGGCTCAATTACGAATTGGGTGAAGTTCAGGGGCATTGATAAAAGGACGCCACCACCATGTGTGTTTCGGTCGTTTCTAAGGATTACCATATCCTGAAGAACACAACTACTAGGTACATGATCAGCCAAGCATGTTTCAGCCATGCCAACTATCTTAAACCCATGGCTGTAAGCATAAGCTTGGAAATCTATCAATTTATTTTTGATACTACGGAGTTCACAAAACAGACAAGGCATGCCCATACTAACGGTGCTTGCACTTGAGTGGTTTAACTGCTAATGGAATTTGATATCAACATCCTTATACACTATTACGGGTTGTCAATTATACGGTTTTTAAGCAATACATTTTAGAGGAAAAAATACTGTAAACCGTCCAGGAAAATCCATAACAGGAAATTATGCCACAAAATCCCATAAAACTACTGCCTTTACAGGTTTCCATCAAATTCATGTATATTTAAGTTTAAGCATATATGTTTACAACAACAATGTAAATTCTACAGTAGTGCACCGTAAAATTTGGTTGACATTTTTGGATTAGGCTAAATCACTAGGGGGTTGTTTGTTCGTGTTTTTTTTCTCTACACATTCCTATTTCTGTAATAACTCACCAAATATAATATTTGAAGTGTTTTTTATGAATTTATTTTTACAGGATTTATTTTTTATAGAATAATGGCAGAATAGAATTGTTATCATAAACTACTGCCAAAAATGACCGTATTTTTACAGTGTGGCAAAAATCGTCTCAGATACAGCTCCAGAGCTGCCATACGGGCTCATACGGTTAGTCGAATAATTGTATGATTTGACCCCACACAAATTGCCACAGAAAACAATTTTGGTGTTTTTTTTTAATTTTAAACAATACTTTGGGGAAAAAATAATATATTAAAAGTCTACCCCCCCCCCCAAATCAAACCTAATGGAAAGGTAGAAATAAGGGGGCAACGTTTGTCAGGGTTAAAAAATTAGAATTGTTCGAATTGATTTAAATGATGTAGCAATTTATTGGGCTACTCCTAGGTTTAAAAAAGGTATAGTTTGCCCTATCTACGCGTTATAGTTTTAGACAACAGGCTCATAACAGTTCAAGGTCATCCTGGGGTAAAATTCATAGAATGGTCCGATTTTGATCGGACTGGTTGTAAACTGTTAAATTTGTCCCAATAGATAAGAATGTAAATAGATTCTTTGTTTGAACTTTCTATATAAGAATTACAGAGCTATTAGTGACCTCCCATAGACCCTGTAGCCGCCAGTCACATTTGCGTTCCAATTATGCAACGAATATTGTAGATGGTGCAACCAGTATATTTTCGGGTTCTGTACCATTAGACGAACAATTTGACACCATTTTTGTAACGAACGGATATATCTGAAAATTACCCCCATTGTGACCTTGAACCTATTTGACTCATAACAATGAACTACAACCTGCAGATATGGCAAACTATACCTGTTTTAATCCTGGAAATGTAACGAACACGTTGGCCTACTTTTTCGGGACTCGTTTTTTCTTCGACGCGTTTTGATACTTTTCAATTGTTTGACCCCATATAAACCTTACCCCTTAAAAAATATATGTTCCACTCCTTTGATTTAGTAGACTGTTTATGTTGTTTTTAAAGGTATCCTCAATACAATTCTGTTGGAATTGATTCTGTTGCAATTAGTGTTGGGTTAAGGCAGCATTCATTCTATTTTGACTGGCCTAGGTGTTTTTTTTAGGTACAGCAAATGAGGAATGCAAGATTGGTTGTGTGGAAGACTCTCATTTGGCGTTTGGGTATTATTGCCAAGACGTGAAAATTATTATATCCAAATTTAGAATGTTTATTTTGTGCTCAATAGTTGGTATATGAAAAGAGATTATGATATATTATCATAATATGCAAAAAATCAATTTCGCCAAAAATGTCGAGTGGTCTGTTGGGAAGACTCGTGACGATATTTTCCAGATGAAGAATACGTAATAATGTTTGAATCATTATTTACTTAGTCATGGAAAAGCACAGACAGTTAAAGGCCTGCTCAGAGATTTCAAAATATGTCGTGTTGCATTAACTCAAATAGTCAGATTAGAACTAACGATAGTCACCTGAAATGCTCCAATTCCAAACTTTTGAGATGTGACAACGGATTTGTCGTTTTGAGTACCGAAACATTTGTTTGTTTAACAGAATAGGACAATGGTATAATAATATGTGGGCTATCTAGAACTTAAGCATTTCAATACCTATTATTCGTACGTAGACAACCAGTATGTACATGCAAAACACGATTGTTAGCAAATTGAGGACGGCATCATCGGCAATGTCGAGTCAGTCTTTTAAAGCAATAATAGCTGCTCATTTTCGAAGGGCACGCACATTTCAAAGTTTAATTCCTGGTCTTCCTGGAGAAGAATGTTTAAATTAAGACGCATTAGTAAGGGTTGGACATTGGCTAGTAAACCATACCGGTGAACGGCATAGCTCAAAATTGTTGTTGCTGACAAAAATCATCAGTTTTATTACACTGTTCGAAGTGTATGTTTTTAAAGATTTTCAACAGCAATTGTTTCACATTGTCGTGGTATATACAATCCGTGTTTCGCAAAATCCCTATTACTTAGTGGTTTGAGAACTGCCTGTTATTAGAATCTTTTTTGTAGCATCATAAGAAACACTAGATTGAACCTTGGGCCTCTTAGCAGGGATGACCATCTCATTACAAAATTTTGCTACAGTACCAGCGGCAACGGTATGCATTAAATTATGCATACAATACATGTATATAGGTCATGCAAGGTTTGGAGCAAAGTGCATAGGTTTACACACCATTAAGTCACTTATACACAGTAGTCTATGGGGAAAATGGCAATTTTGAGCATGTTTCTTTCACATTTAAAACTCTCACAGAGGAAAGGAAATACAAGAATATCACTCCAAAGTACAAGCTCAAATCATCAAATAACCATATTTTGAACATAAATTATGATGACCAGAAAATCTTTTAGGTTCGAATCACCAAACTCGCGCACGTCAGATTGGCAACACAAGATTCTCTATAGTCGCTAAAGGTAATAATGGGCAAATCGATGTAAAATTGATGAGCGCGGAGTAAATTGCTTCAAATTCACTGCCCAAATGCCACTTAGTTTGAGAAAACATACCAGTCTACCATGTCAATCATGAAATTCCATCATTTCTTAATATAACTAGTACATTTTCAGACATTTTGAAACACTTTTTTCAGATGTCATGCAAGAAAGTAGTCCACTCAAGATTTTTGTTCCTTACGGCAGCCAGGTTAGTGGTGTATAACCATAGGGGTTTTGGAATAAAGTGTTACACGCAAGCTTAGAATCTAAGGCCTCAATCAGTCTAAATTTTATTTATTGAACGGAATTCCACAACAACAGTATCAAGAAGAAAAAACTTAAATCAAATCTAACAGTGGAAATTGCCATTGGCGATACGATAATTGCAAGTTAGAAACATGGAAAAGTATGAATTTTGCATATTTAGAAAGCTAAGGAATCAGACTTTAATGAAATATTTTGTGAGATTTGGTGTCACGGCTAAATTATAAGGTGAGGAACTCAATAGTATGTACAGAATCCCAGTGGCGAAGGCAGGATTTTGTTGACGAGGGGGCAAAGATTTGTGAATGTACCGACACGTGTATTGTACCGACAAACATTTTTCCGTCGCCTCCAAAATCTGAAGAGCGGGAGGGGGTTACATTAAATAACATCGTCGCCAACGGCAAGACACAAGACAGTAGTAGTAGTAGTACTATTGACTAGGTAGTATTGACCAGTTGTTATTAACCAATTGTTACGAAGCTCTCTGTATTTCATAATCATGCACCACACCCTCAAAACAAAACACAAAACAACATATATTTAGATAAATGTACCGACGGACTGCGATGTACCGACAGAACATCGCGGTCTGGGGGGAACGTGCCCCCCTCTAGCTACGCCACTGCAGAATCCCTACACTCAAAAACATGCTTCTATGCATGCACGCACGTTGCACGCGTTATGATGTCCTCCAAGTTTTTATAATGTCGATATCAAGTTTACGCATGATGAATACATATTGCTTCTTCGAAAATAATACATTTTTTTGTGATCAGTGATAGAAGGGCTGTTTTGAATCTAATACGCCACATTTATATTACTCACTCGCGCAACTGAAACCATTGCCAGAGTATCCATCTTTACAGGTACATGTAAATGATCCATCGGTATCAGTGCAGTTAGCATTGTCATCGCAAGTATCCGTTTCATCTGTGCATTCGTCAATATCTTCAAGGGAAATAAAGAAATGAAATCAGTCCATATCAGTTTCACGCATGATGAATACGTAATACTCTTTCTAATATATTTTGTGATAGGGCTGTTATGAATCCAATACGCAGTGTTTATATTACTCACTCATGCAAAAGCACAGACCCAATGTTTCAAAGCTGCCTCTGAGATTTCGAAATATTTTTGTGTGTGTGTTAATTTAAACTAGTCAGCAACAACTAAAGATGGTCACCTGAAATGCTCAATTCCAAACTTTAAGATGAAACGAATTTTTCGTTTTGATGCAGCCAACATTTTATGTTTAGTTTAACAATACAGGGATACTGTATAAAACATGGGGTCCAGATATAACAAAATTCCGGATCCGGAATTGTATTACAAAGTTGTGATTTCCCATATTATGAAGGACATCGATTTCAGCTTACCTATTTGACAGTCATTAGTATAATAGACAACCATTATGTACATGCAAAAACACGATTTGTAAGAAAATTGAGGGCGGCCTCCTCGGGAAATCTGTGAGACAGTCTTTAAAGCAATAACAGCTTATTTTTGAAGGCCACACCCATTTTCAAAGATTGATGAGTACACAGCATAGTTGGAAATTGGTTAGTAAACCATGACCATACCTGTGAACGGCATAGCTCAAAATTGTGTTGTGACAAAAGCAGTAGTTTAATACACTGTTAGAAGTGTGTGTTTTTACAGATTTTAAAAGGCGATTTTGCCGGCTTTTATGCAGTAAATTACTGCGTCTGCAAATGAGAAAATACAGACATTGCCGTAAAATCCAACCTCGTTCATAATTAACTAGGTTGTCTGATATACAACAAAAAATATAAGAATAGTTGCACCTTTCAAATTATAAGCAATCGCTTAATAATATATTCCAGGAATTAGAACGTGTTTTAGCACTATATCGGTTGTCAACTGCGTGAATAATGCATATTTGACATATTTTTGCATAACTTTTTCTTTTATGGCAATGTACACGTAAGAGGTACAAGAATACAATAGGATTCCATTGTTGAATAAGTTTCAGTAGAGCAATTTATAATGGATTTCACGTTGCCGTGGTATGGGGAAAGTAGAGTATCATACGAAAGCGTAGAATTTAAGAACTCGATCAGTCGAGATTTTATTTATGAACGGAATTGCACAACAACAGTATGAAGGGTTCAACTAGATCGAAAGATCAAAATTTGACAGTGGAAATCGCCATTGGCGATAGAGGAGGATTGTATTTTAGAAAACTGAAAAAGTATGAATTTCGTATATTTAGAAAGCTAAGGAATCATACTCTAATAAAATATTGGTATTTTTGTGAGATTTAGTGTCACGGCAAAATTTATGATGTGAATAACTCAATAGTGTGTACAAAATCCCTATACCCTAAACATGCTTCTGTGCATCCCCTGAAAACTTGCACGTTGCATGCGTGATGTCCCGCAAGTTCTTATAATGTCCATATCATTTTCACGCATGATGAATACAAATTGTTTCTTCGAAAATAATACGTGATTAAAATAATACAAGATGAATAAAATATTGTTTCTTAGAAAATAATACGTTTGTGATAGAAGGGCTGTTTTTAATCTATAACGCCATATTTATATTACTCACTCGTGCAATTGGACTTGAAACCATTTCCGTAGTATCCGTCTTTACAGGTACATGTAAAGGAACCATCGGTATCAGCACAGTTAGCATTGACATCGCAAGTATGAGTTACTAAGGAGCATTCGTCTTCATCTTCAATAAGAGAAATAGCATCAATAAGAGAAATATTTACGCATGATGAATACGAAATACTGTTTCTTCGAAAATAATATATCTTGTGATAGGGCTGTTTTGAATCTGTGTATATTACTCACTCATGCAAAAGCACAGATCCTATTTTTTCATGCCATTGTGTCCATTTAACAGTGCACATAGGATACTGTATATCACAAAATTCCGCATCCGGAATTTTATTACAAAGTTGTGATTTTCTATGAAGGACATCGATTTCAGTTTAGCTATTTCACAAGTCATTATAGTAGATTTCAAAATAAGTGAAACTTCTTGGATATTTCCATGTGGGGTGATATTGATATGGGGTTCAATCCCGGCCATGCGGAAACTAGGCCTTTGTTGTCATTACAAAACATATTGTGTCCGTGGTACAAAGTTAATTACAGAAACGGTTTAATGGAAACTGATGCATTCAGTTCCACAATGGTCTGTTAATGATAGAGGGACTTATGTCATAGTTGGACGGGATGTCAAATCCGCTTTGCGCTAATCGTTTAATACAAGGTTGGCCAATTTTGATGCCCAAATAAAAACTTATGTGATAAGGAATGATATTTTGCAGTGCCAAAGGTAAGTTATGTTCAAACAACAACGTTTAAAGGTGCAACGAGAGATTTTTGAGGCACCCACATATTGTGTCATAATAGTAATTTCATATAGACTAGACACTCCAAAGATTTCTTAGCTTGTATTTGGCCACAGAAAAGTCTTAAAAGTGAGAAAAAAGGTGATTCTGATTTGCTTATATTTCAATACAAAACATAGGCTGAATTTCGTATTTGCTCCTATACGAAATTAGAAATTTCAAAATTTTTGTACCAAAGAAACATTTCTCAGCTTAATCCTTTCAGATGGGGTTATTTTTGATAGAAAGCTTTACATCAGGGAAAAAATCAGTACGTTCTATTTTTTAGGGACACCTGATATGTGAAATCTTTCGTTGCACCTTTAATGAAATAATTGCTGGTGTTTTCATCCTGCTACTTCAATTAAAACATCCAAGCTATCTTAGATGTGAAATCATGTATTTTAGGTCACCATTTATTTACAAGCTATATTACCACTTTTCTGTGGCCAAATACAAGGAGTATCCACTGAAGCCTGAAACCATACATTGTATGAGTACCATAAACTTTTTTACCCGTGGCCATTAAAATAATTCCTCTTACCTCTCACGGTGAATGGACAGAGCTAAAACTTGTAATGAGGTCTCCCTTATCTTGAAATCTACTATAGTATGTGGACAACCATTATGTACATGCAAAAAACACTATTTGTTAGAAAATTGAGGGCGGCATCCTCGGAACATCTCTGAGTCAGTCTTTAGAGCAATAATAGCTCATTTTTAAAGGGCACGCCCATTTTCCAAGTATGTTTGTTGAGTACCCACCAGAGTTGGAAATTGGCTAGTAAAACCATACCTGTGAAGGGCATATATTAAAATTGTGTTGTGACAAAACCAGTAATTTTATAAACTGTTAGAAGTGTGTGTTTATACAAATGTTAAAGCGATTTTGCCGGCTTTTATACAGTAAATTACTGCGTCTGTAAATGAGAAAATACAGACATTGCCGTAAAATCCAAACTCGTTCATAATTACTAGGTTGTCTGATATACAACAAAAATATAAGAATAGGTGCACCTTTCAAATTATAAGCAAACCCTTAATAATATATTCCAGGAATTAGAACGTGATTTAGTATACCATTTTAGCACTATAAATTGCCGTAAAATCCAACCTCGTTCATAATTAATTAGGTTGTCTGATATACAACAAAAATATAAGAATAGTTGCACCTTTCTAATTATAAGCAATCCCTTAATAATATATTCCAGGAACCGGAACGTGTTTTAGCACTATACTAGTTGTCAACTGCGTAAATAATGCATATTTGACATGTTTTTGGATAACTATCCTTTATGGCAATGTACATTTAAGAAGCACAAGAATGTAATAGGAGTCCATTGTTGAATTAGTTTCTGTAGAGCAATTTTTAATGGATAGTTTCTGTAGATCAATTTACAATGCATTTCACGTTGCCACGGTATACAATGCGTGTTTCGCAAGCTCCCTCTTAAGGGTTCGAGAACTGCATTGTTTATGTTATTAGAACCAATTTTTGTCTCATCATAAGAAACACTATATTAGTATTTTTGTGAAATTCAGTATCACGACAAAATTATGAGATGAGGAACTCATAGTGTGTACAAAATCTCTATACCCGAAAACATGTTTCTATGCATGCCCTCAAAACTTGCATGTTGTACGCGTTGTAATGTCCTCCAAGTTTTTATAATGTCCATGGGTCCGTTCGCGAAACTCATACGTAACCCTACGTGTATACTAACGCATGCGTATGTCCTACATAATAGACCTTTTAACTAGCTGCACAGTGCTTTAGTAACTTTGTCCCACTCAGGCATGACATAGTATGCACGTAGATTTACGACTGAGTTTCGCGAACGGACCCCTGATCATTTTCACGCATAATGAGTACATAAATGATACGTTTGTGATAGAAGGGCTGTTTTGAATCTAATACGCCATATTTACATATTTATGTTACTCACTCGCGCAACTGAAACCATTGCCAGAGTATCCGTCTTTACAGGTACATGTAAAGGATCCATCGGTATCAGTGCAGTTAGCATTGACATCGCAAGTATCAGTTTCTTCTGTGCATTCGTCAATATCTCAATAAGAGAAATGAAGAAGTGAAATCAGTCCATATCATTTTCACGCATGATGAATACGTAATACTGTTTCTTCGAAAATAATATATTTTGTGATAGGGGTGTTTTGAATCTCATACCCAGTGACATATTTACTTTCGTCAGCATCTTCAATACGAGAAATGAAGAAATCAAATCATTCCATATCATTTTTACGCATGACCTTCTTCTTATCGTGTCCAAACATTCTCAAATATGATCCAGCCAGAGGTGTGTACAATGTCTGGCTGCTTCAATTCTGCAAGGTCCTTGTCTGTGTGTTGTTGCTCCAGCATTGTGCAGACCAAGATGAATACGTAATACTGTTTCTTAGAAAATAATATATTTTGTGATCGGGCAGTTTTGGATTTAATACGCAGTGTTTATGTTACTCACTCATGTAACTGAAACAGTTGCCAGAGTATTTCTCTTTACAGGTGGGTGTAAAGGATCCATAGATACACTTCTCAGCGTGGATTATTTTTCATGAATGTAGTTGTGCCTGTCAGATAATGCACGTGTAAGCACAAGTAGGAACTACAAATACCATCAATAACTTGATATGGACTTCGTATCAAGTAGTTGATTGGTTGTTTGAGTTGAATGGCGCTTTCAGCAACAATGGCTATTTGCGCCACAAATCAATATAGCTAGATTCTTCAAATTGCGTAATTAAGTTGTAGCCCTCGCAGCATCTTAAAGCCACTATCAGCGATATCTACAAAAATGTAAACAAATTGCGGCCCTATTTTTCATCAAAGTCCATTTCATTGCACTGTTGTATTGGGAATGTTTGTAGTAAAGACCACTGTGAGTGGCTAACCTCAACACGCCGTATTTGTCAAGAAATGACAATTTTTATGCTTTTGTTTACTAATAAAAGTCGGTTAAGCAGTCGTAAATAGCATCTTCAAGACCGCTTTAAAATGCTTTAGTGTCTGTTTTTCATAAAGAAGAGTAATATAAGGTGTTGATATGAGCTATAACACTAGCAACTTAGACACAAGATCGACATTTTGAGTTTGTAAAAAAATTATTGATAGTGGCTTTAAACGGAGCTCTCTACAAATAGGTCGATCACAGAGTGCAGAGTTAATTAAAACACTTCATGCACCTTAACTGTGTGGATCTTCTCATGTGAACAATGGCGTGTTTAACGGAGCGCTAGAAGTACATGTGGAACTGTATTTTTGTGAAAATCACATATACAATCTTGCAACCAAGGTTTTTGTAAATCAAAATTGTATGAAGATTCCCAAAATCATGGGTGTCAGTTTTTAAAGTGTGCTCTTGGATATTTTCTAGGGGGCAAGACTTATACAGGGATCAAATAATAAAAAGGGTCAAAAGGTGTTTTAAAGTATACCATCGTGTTCACGGATTTCAAAAAGGTATAGTTTGCCCTATCTGACGGTTATAGTTCAAGAGTTATAAGGTAAAACAGGTTCAAGGTCACACTGGGGGTAAAGAGTCAGATTCATCAGTTTATTTTAAAAATGGTGCCAAATTGTTCGTCTTACTGTGCAGAAGCCAAAAATATACAGGTCGCATTGTGTATGACATTTTTATCATAATTAAGACCGGCAAATATGGCCGAGGCCCACGGGGTCTACGGGAGATCACTAGCCACATCTGTAAAATTCTCACTTTGAAAGGGGAAAGGCAGAATTTATATACATTTTCTTATTTAGTATGACCCGGTGAACACTTTAAAACCAGTTTCAACAAAATCGGACCATTCTGTAAAATATGACCTTGAACTGTCTTGAGCATATTGTACTAAAACAATAGGTCGTAGATATGGCAAACTCTTTTTTAAACACTTTTATTGTTTATCCCTGTACAAACTTTGCCCCCTTATAAAACACAAAAGAACACATTTAAAAAAAATGACAACCATGATTTTCAGATTCTTCATGAAATTCTGTATTAGAAAAACATTCGTATCAAAATTGTATATGAAGAAAACTAAACCAAAACATTAATTACATTTCCCCATATACTATAGCGTATTGGACTTATAAATCCACGTCCTCATCAGAGTCGTTCGGATCCGAGTCACAAACATACACAGACGATAATAAAAAGAAAAAATCTTTCCCGCCACTTCTGGTAAAGCATCTTAATCCAGCTCGTTACTGTCCCATCGCTAGGTTGAATCATCTTCCTACCTGGGAATTCCGAGCTGTAAATTCACACAAGTGCTGGGTATCACATTCCATAGACTTGGGAGAGGCGCAGATCTTTTTCCTCGCAAGCTATTTCCGAACGTCCTCTCCTGTCACGTCTTTCGTCAAGGGGACTTCCTTTCTTTTTCCTCTTCTCGTTTTTCACGTTGCAGTTCACTATTCGTCTGCAGTTCTCGAAGCACACATGCATGTTGGTTTGAAGTAATCGCCGGTGGGAAAGTATCATAGTTCGGCAGTATCATAGCCTGGGCTCCATAGATGACAATAAAGTGTGAAACTAATGTTGCGTGAAGAAATCAACTGAATCGATTGCCCTATTTTTCACCATTGTTCACCGGACTGTGAACCCGATGACTATATCTCCTGCCACAACCGGTAATACGGGTCACTTGTCCTTAGCGTTGTTCTCCATATATAGTCATAATATCGCTTCCATGATACTTCTAAGAGTAGGCCAGTCAAAATAGCATGAATGCTGCCTTAACCCAACACTAATTGCAATAAGAAGAATAATTCCTACAGAATTGTAGTGAGAATACCTTTAAAAACACATATCAAAAGTCTACTAAAACAAGGGTGAACATATTATTTTTAGGGGGTAAGGTTTACAACAGGGGTCAAATATGAAAGTATCAAACGCGTCGAAAAGTATGCCAACCTGTTCGTTTAGCATGTTCTCAGGATTAAAAAAGGTATAGTTTTGCCATATCTGCAGTTGTAGTTCATATTTATGAGGTCAAAAATGTTCAAGTCAACAATGGGTAAATTTTCAGATATATCCGTTTCGTTATAAAAATGGTGTCAATTGTTCGTCCTCATGGGACGACCCCGAAAATCTACTGGTTGCACCACTATACTATTCGTTGCATAATGGAACGCAAAATGTGATGGGGCGACAGGGTCTATGGGAGGTCACTATTCATAGCTCTGTAATTCTTAGATAAAAGTTCATAACAAGATCTATTAATTTACTTATCTAGTGGGGGACCAATTAACAGTTTACCACCAGTCCGATCAATCGGACCGTTCTAATGAATGTTACCCCAGGATGAACCGTGAACTGTTATAGCCTCGTGTAACTAAAACTAAAACGCTTAGATAGGGCAAATCATACCTTTTTTAAAACCTTAAGAGTCGCCCATAAATTGGTACTCATTTAAATCAAACAATTCGAAAACAAATTCTAATTTTTTACCCCTGTACAAACGTTGCCCCCTTATACATGTTCCACTAGGTTGATTTTGGTAGACTACTTTACTCTATTATTTTTGGACTATTTCAGAGTATATTAACACCAAAATTGTTTTTGTTGCAATTTGTGTTGGGTCAATCATACAAATTATTGGACTAAAGAAAAGATGGTTTTTCACTGGTAATATTCACGCTCTGTAGAACGTTAGTTAAACGTGGTCCACGCACAAGGGAAATTATTGGAGTGCATAATTTCCAGAACCGGTTCCAGCCACACTTCTTTTCTTTCCCCCAATCAACTCAATGCAAAAGGATTGGCGTTTAGAACATTGTAATTGGTTTTGTTTCTACAATATAAGTTTGATATTCAAATGCGTGAACTCATTCCAAATAATGTGATATTAACTCTGTTTTTCTTTCAGAAAATTTATTACATAAACGCGTACATTGTCATTAACGCGAACAAGCTTTTTTGTACCCTCACCGTATCCAGCGTTGGACATTTCAATAGTTTCTTCTAAGATTCAACTCCCTAAATTGTAATTTTTGTCAAGTTTAAGTCTGGTTCTAATTTATATATAGTAGGTCCATGGGAATTAAGAATTCAGATTTCACAATACTATATTTTTTTCCAATGCAAAAACATTCATTTTTTTTCACAAGCAATTCTTGCGTTGGGGTTTTACATCTATTTAGAGGGAGTTGTTTTGAAAAAAGGAAAATGCGAAAAGTTTAACCACTTTCAATATCATTTACGCATTTCATGGTGTGGGGGCATCATTAATAGGTTTTTGTTTCGAAACGCCAGGGTAGTGGCGAGAAAGATTAGCCACTCTTAGAGTCTTTCTTGCACTTTCAGAGCTTTCACAAAACCCCTAATCAAATGACTTGTGTCAAGCTCTTTACGACGTACGATGCCACCCTTTTTAGTAGTTGAGCGGCAGAATCAGAATTTTGGGCAGGTTTCTATCCAACTACACACAAGCCCGTCATTATCACAAGAAGACGTAATGTGTCGACATAAGGTTAGGCCTGATATGGGTTCTCCAGTTTGTTTTTTTATGCTATTCTTGTCAAATGTCCCCATTTTTTGTCAAAAATTTATTTTGAATATTTTGGTATTAATGAACATTTATGTAAGGCGATTGTCCGTTGGATTGTAGGTTTACAAAAAATCCGATATAATGCTCCAGAAATCTACCACAATTGAAGATTGAGAAACGTACAGTACATATAGGCAGTATTGGATCAAATTTTTTTGGCTTTTCCCCCCCTCCAAAAAAATGCTATTCTGAAACATTTTTTTTCTTTAAAACTTGATTATATATCACCCTAACACAGATTCCGCACATCATGTATCCCTGGGAAACATAAAATTGCCTATTTAAGTTCAGGCATTATGTAAGTATCAATTTGGGCGAAAAGGTATTTTGGGGCTGTTGTGGTAAAAAAGACTCATTTTGGATTTAATTGAATTATCAGTTCTCCACTATGCAATAACAAGTCTCATCCTTGTATATGTTTTTATTAAAAACACCTCATGGTGCAGTCATGCGACTACAACAAGCGGTTAAAGATTGGAAAATGTAACCTAATATAGTACCGGATAAAATGACACCCTTTTCCTCAAAGCCGATTTTGAAAGTCATTTCTTTAAGAGTTTTTGATTACATACAAATTTAACACATTACATAGGCCTAATATTATATAACACTGGAAGTTTGATAGGTTTCCTCGATTAGCAGCAATAATAATGAGCCTAGTTGGCTGTAGAATTTATCAATTATTTTGACGTTTTTGAACTTGAGTGAGACTTGAATCGGGCTCGAACTTAAACAGGATAGGATTAAATTGTCAAAGTCCTGTATAATTTTTGAGACTTGACTAACGTAGCATTTGTAAGAGGTTGTGTAATTTCTGCAAGGTGTGGACGTTTTTCCTGGTTTTTTGTTTTTGCTTTTTTTTTAATGCCATGTTGATTCTTAATACCAAAGGTTCTGTAAAATCACTTTAAAAGATTGTGCTGAGGAATCAGGTCTAAAAATGATAGAAAATTTCAATGGGATGTGGTATGAATCTTCATTGACTAGGGATAATTTAAAGGTGCACACGATAGTTTTTTGGGCAGGGGGCATCCATGCGAGGTCTCATTTGTAGTGATTTCAAATAGGTTAGACACTCAAAGGATTTCTAACCGGGTTTTTGTAATAGAAATGTTTAGAATGAAAACCAAAGGTGTTTTTATCAGCTTATGCTTCAATGAAAACATGGATGAAATTTAGTGTTTTGCTCCTATGTAAAAATTAGAAATTCGCAATTTGTCGGTACCAAAGGGTCAGTTCTCGGCTTGACCCTTTTCGGATGGTATGTTTTTTTTTGTATAAAGTTTTTCACAGTGCCCAGGTCGACTTTTTACATTTTTTTGGGGTAATCGGTTACCAAAGGACAGTTCTCGGCTGATCCTTATGGCTGGTGATATTTTGGATAACGCGTTCACACCATGGCAAAATCAGTATTTTCACTTTTTTTCGGGTCACCCTGCTATTTGAATTGAAAACTTCTCGTGCGCCCCTTAACTTTAACCTTTAATTTTTATTTGACCTTTGACACTTCATTTCCGCCATTAGAGTATCTCTTGTCTTCAAATTAAAGTGTCTGTTCCGTTTTATGTGTTGTTTATTTGATATGGGTGCTTGACACCTGTATACACTGATCAGCTATATCTTGGACGCCACCAAATAGGCGGGCCTCATGGCGGTTGGGGCTGACTGTGGGCGCAGGTCGCGCGACTGGATGTTGTGAGTGGCGCGCGCGAACTCGTGCAGGCGCTTGGTGGTTTGGTTTGCTTTTGCGTGCGGACCGGTGACATCCTGAAGCCTGTTTTGGTGTGGCCGGGATAGTACTGTTGTTGGTAATCATTGCCTGGGTTTGATTACAGGCGCATGGTCGATTTGGGTTTATCGCTCCGCGTCGTTTTTTGGAGGCTTGAAAAGCCCCGCGTCAGAAATTTAGGATTGCCGGGTAGTTGTATATATATTCGAAATAGGTCTTTTTAACAGGTTTGGCCAATTGGTCATATTTTGTGTGTGTTGTGTTAAAAAGCACATTAGTCCTGGTAGTGGTAACGCTGAAGCGGGACCAGGACATTTTTTTTCCTTTTGCGGGCCGTGCCTTTTGGGCAATAATGGACATATGAAAATTTGGAATACTGTAAATCAAGTGAATTTCGCTAGCAATTGATTTTCGCTAAATTTTGCTGAGATCAAGTCGTTAAGTAAATTGCTGTCAATAATGATGAATTGCTATAGTTCTGCGTGGCAGGTTGATTTCAAATAGTGAAACTTGAATTGATGCAGAAATGTGGTTTGTCATTCGCTAAAAATGGTTTTTGCATGAGATTGAAGAGTTAATGTTTTACAGTGAGACCACCTTAACAATCAGGGAAAAAAAAAGTCTCGATTTTAAACCCGGAAATGACTTCTGGGGCCTAATGTAAGCGAATGCATTAGTGCAAGGTCCTATCACTACTGTGGGGATTATTGGTGGCTGGTTATTAAAACTGTTTGTTGGTATGTCACGGCAAAGTAGTGGATTTTGGGTGCTAAAAATTCATGGCGCTTTATTGAAGTAAAGCAATTTCACCCTAATTCTGGTGCTTGGTGCTTCCTGGTAAATTAGGGGGGCCAGACTCCAGAGGGCGATCGGTAATGGGCACCTTCTATTGTTTTTATAAATTTTTTAAATATTTTTTCCCCTGCCAAGAGAACATAAAATGACCGCTAAACCAAAAATAGAAGCTCATGTCTCGGGCCCAGACGGCTCCGCTGTTGTAGCCCTTTCAGGTATTGCAAGAAAACTCATTGTGCAAAGAATGTTGTTTATGTATTTTTATAAATCTTTTTTGTACTTTTATTTTGATATTATGCATTTCCATTCTAGTTAAGGTAGCCAGCTACCCCCGATTTCGTGTTGGGGATTACAAAATTGCATCATCGTGAGAATTTTATTTTAGTAAAACAAATGTTTTGCTGTATAAATCAATGATTATTGGGTATTTTAGGCTTACATATAGCCTAACAAAGTCCTTTTATGATAATGTGATGCAATATGTATAACGTCTGACAACTGAAGTGGTTTCATCTGATGTCAACAGTTTTATGTTGCTTTCTGCAATGTATTAAGATTGATATGCCATGTGGTGATTTTTCATATATAAATGAGTGATCCCTTGAGCATTACATGTACAGAGGGCACAGTATTTGCATTTTGTATCACATGTAACATTGCTGTTTTTTGGTATATTGCCCCTCATCACAGGTGCAATGGTTTTGGTCAATGGCATGTGATATGGCTAAGACCACGGAATATTTTCTATGAATGTTCGCGGCCTTGGTGATCATGGCAAAAGCGTGATTGTAAAGGTGTTCTCTGGTTACAAGAAAAGATGCGGATGTTGTTTTTTACATAGAAAAAACTCATTCAAACTGGATGTGAAACATTTGTGGAGAAAAAGAGGGTGGGGGTTTTTTTTTTTTTTTTTTTTTTTTTTTTTTTTTTTTTAATTTTTTAGTTTTTTTGTTTGTATATTATTTAAGAAATCTTGTGACGTTGAAATTAGTACGGTGTATTGTTGATGATGATGGCCGTGTCATAATTTTAGATGTGTGGAAATGGGGAAAGGAAAAAATTTACTCTTGTTAATGTTTATGGGCATAATTACGATAACCCGGATTTTTTCAAAGATATTGCGGTTTAAAATTTTAAATGATTTGATTGTGTTTAATATCGTGGTGGTGGAGATTTAACTGTGTGCTTAATGTTGCACTTGACAAAAAGGTTGTGTCCTAAAAAATTCTATCATGCGTGAAAGAAATTAAGGGCATTATGGACGGGGTTTATAACCTTATGACATTTGGAAGACGCAGGAATTCCTAATATTTCTCGTTTTACGTTGGCGTTCTATATGATAGTCAACCTATTCAATGTCGCCTTCTTGATTTCTTTCTGGTATACTCCATCTATTTGGCCCAAATTATTTCATGTAAACATTGCAAATCCTTTTAAATAGGAGTCACTCCTCAATTAATATTCATATTGCTTCAACTGGTGAGAAAAGAGGGGGCCGTGGTTTCTGAAGTTCCAATGTCTTCACTTTTACACGACAATTGAATAATATGTTTAAATGGTAAAGCAGTGTATCCAGATGTGAAATCTCATGTAGTAGACACTGATGAATCATGACCTCTGTGGGATTTTTAAAATGTCAGATTCGGTCAATTACCATTGATTACTAAGCTAAGGCTGCTAGGAAAAGGAATGGTGTCGGAGGAATATCTTGGTGATAGGTAAATTATCTTGAACAATGTTATTCTAGCCTCCAAACTGAGGATATGCTGAACAAATCAGAAATGTACTCTGAACTTTAACACATGTATAAAATCAAAAACTGATGGTCATATGATTAGGTTCGGGCAAACTGGGTGGGCATGGGGAAAAAAATCAAATTCTTTCTTAACCTGCGAGAAGTCGTAATTATAAACAAAAATGTTCTTACAAAACTGTATACTGTAATGGTGATGTTTCTTACCAAGGGGAGTGATATTATGAAAGAAGAACGAATGTATTTCCAAAATCTATTATTGCCTCATGCAACCCATATGATGGTAATATTGAAGATCTGTGATTTACCAATGTTCCTAGCTTACGAATAATCATGCAACTTAGTCGTGAAGTTGAGACCTTGGCAGGAATGCCTTAAACTAACACTCTTAAAATCTGCCCAATAATAAGACCAAGGTAAAGGATGGTCTGCCAACAGATTTTTTTGTGATATTGCTGAGCGTCATGATGTTTTAACTAGTCTTCATTCATGGGTAAACTATCCTTCTGACCAACTACGAGTGGAACATCCTTAAGCTCGTCCCCCCAAGAAAGATAAGAGACCCTCACCCGCCTAGATAATTGGAGACCGATTTCGTTACTAAACACAGGACTATAAACTTCTTACAAAATGTTATCGATAACCGTCTGAAAAATGTTCTCCCTGACATCATTCACAGTGATCAGAATGTTTTAACCGGTAGAATATATTGGGGAGAGAATATTCGTTTAGCAAGGGATGTGATTATCTAAATACCAATAATCTTCTGGGTTTTAATGCCTTGGCGTTGATTTCGAAAAAGCGTTCGACAAAGCTGGAGCAAACGAGTGGTATTTATCTTTAAAGAAACCCTCGTTATTTCAATTTTGGGTCATGATTTAATTAAATGGGTGGTTGAAAAATTTTTTTATACCGATATCTAATCAGGTTATGAATAATGGTCACGCTTCTGTTTCGTAATCTATTTTGCGGAGTTCGGCAGGGATGCCCCCTGAGGTCCACTGTTTATATTATTGTGGGGAGATCTTAAGTTTGCTTATTAAAGGTGATGATAACATTAAAGGCACTTAACATTGAAAATGATGCAAGTCTCTAGTACTTATGCCGACGACACTACTTTGTTATATTCTGCTGTGAAATCTATGGGTAGGGCCATTAACGTTCTTAAGTCTTTTAAATGGTCCTCGGGCTTACAAACTTAGTAAATTTGAAGCTTTGGCTTTAGGTTGTTACAAGGCATGATTCTCCAGATGTTTACGCTTAGGTTTTAAAATTGTTGTTGGCCCGATCAAGCTTTTGGGTATTGTTTGCAGCAAGATTTGAATAATATGTATGAGATTAATTTTATACAATAGCTGAGAACTTAAGAATCTCTTGAGGATTGTCTTTGAGAGGCCCTTTACACCCTATGGGTAAGCTCACATATGTTAAGTTTAGGCCTTATCAGCATATGCTTTTTCTTGTGTCCGTTGTACAAAGCCTACTGATGAGTTTTTAATCAAACTTGTAGCGTGATTAACAATTATATGGTCAGGTAAACCTGACAAGATTAGTAGGAAGACCATTATCGGTGATTATTCTGTGGAGGTCTTAGGATGTCTCCATTTTTCACCATCAATGGTTAATGGATCTAAAGATTGCTTGGTGAAATGAAAGTCGTTTAGATGACAACAATAATGGCAACTTGGGAAGTTTTGTACAAAAAGTCTTTATCTACAACATCTCGGTGGTGATCTTATCTGGTCGTGTAATGTTAAACCTAATGAGATCAGTATTAACTCTATAGGTAATTGCTTTATTAAGGAGGTGTAAAATGCTTGGGCTTATGTGGTGTATGATTCCGATTATTCAAACTTCCGTCACCAAATATTATGGGAATAATTTCTGCTATCAGAATTAATAAAAAGCACCAGTTTTTAAAGGTAATTGGTTACAACAGGGTTCTAAATATTTCATGAATATCCATGTTAGAAGATGGCACGCATTACGTCGGACGCTGCTTTTATAGAAAAATACCAGTTAAAATCTAATTTTAGCAAATATTTTCATTAATCTATGCAATTCCATTATGTTGGAAAAGAGGGTTCAGGCGCGTGGATGAGGATGGTGTTAATGATAATCCCAATATCGAGTTACTTCTAACATCAGGAAAGACTAATAAAGTTTGTAGTTTAGGTTTGATACACAGTATCTGTTAAAAAGATCATCAAAACTCCCATTTCTGAACTAGAGTGGTCACTGGGTTTAATGAATAAATCTCGGATCGGGTGGACATATATTCCATACCGTTCCAGTCATCCTTATCCACAGATTAGCATAATTTCCAATTTAAGCTGTTGCATAGATTTCTATACGTTAATAAATGGTTACCAAAAGGGTATTATTGACTTCTCCTCTGTTGTACTTTTGCAAAAGGGAAGTTGAAGACCTTGTGTCACCTCTTTTGGCGGAATGGTTCACAGTTTATTCGTCTTTTGGCAATTTTCAATCTAGAATTTAATGAATATTCATAATCTCACTATAAGGTGTTTTGTTGGTATTTTGGATGTTCATAATCGCAGTAATTGTTGTCATTCATGTAAATATCATATTATAATCACTAGATGCAATAAGGTAAAACCTGATAATCAGTCTTATTATTAATATGATTGAAAGTGTGTAAGAATACTGAGAGGTATATTGCTTAAAGAACTAATAATCTTTGGCCGGTTGGAACAGCGATGGAACAATATCATTCTTAAATGTATTGTTGTTTGCATGTAATTTGTATATATTAATGCAAGTTTTTCAGGGTTTTTTGTTTTTACTAGATAATGACTTTGTAATTTGATGATATATATATTTTTCTGATGATGCCAACAAATGGTACAGCCTTACGGCTCTACGAAAAAAAATGTTCCTATAAGGTATAGGACACAAATGTGCATGTTAAAATAAACCTGTAAAAAAACATGGATTTACTGGCAGTGGGGACTCACAACGTGCGAACGTAAAATAACTGGAAGCCGTAAAAAATACAAACCCATTGCAGGGAACGTAAAAAGAACGCCCGTAACATCTCAGCTTCAACGTTATAGTTGGTTTTTGACTTGTTAAACAATATAAAGAATTAAAAAAAGTTATACAATCCCTGACCAAATTTTCACGTTGTGCTATGCATCTTACCAAAAGTTGCATTTACGTTACAACGTGGTTGTAAAAGTGTCATATCAGGGCAAACAATTTTGAGAAAAAAAAAGGCAATAAAAAACGGGCAAACGTGAAGAAAATAATTTTCAACCAGTGTATACACTTGGTTAGAAGAGAAAGAAATGATTTATTTGGCACGAAAATATTTAGAAACCAAAGGGCTATCACTGCCTTTCACATTGCTTCACTTTCAAAATATATGTGAACACATACAAAAAGAACATTCCGAGGCTTATTTAAGATTTGAAAGGTTCTTATAGAACTTTTTCAGGTTCTTATAGAGCACTTATCCAGGCGTAGGGTGAAAAGTGAAAATACAGGACAAAAAAGGTTCTATGTTGGTGAACCTTCTTACTGCTCTTTAAGAGTGATTTTAAGGTCAAAAATATTATTTTGCATATTTTTGGTATATATTCACATTTATGCACGGCGATTTATCCGTGGATGTCGATTTACATCGGAATAATGCTCCAGAAATCTCCACAATGAAGATTGGAAACGTACAGTAATTAGGCAGTCATTGGCTAGCAAATTTGTGGCTTTTCTCAAAATGCTATTTCTGAAAATTTTATTATCTTTAAACTTTTGATTATGATGCAAATCACCCTACACAGTCCCCCCAATCATGTATCCCTGGGAAACATAACTGGCCTAGTTTAAGTTAATCATTATGTAGAGCTATCAATTTGGGCGAAAAGGGTATTTGGGGCCGGTGGGTAAAAAAGACTCATTTTGATTACTATGATTATCAGTTTCTTCCACCTATGCATATACAAGACTCGTCTGGTATATGGTTTTAACCTGCATGGTGCCTCATTCGACTGCAACAAGCGGTTACAGATTGGAAATGTACCACTTATATAAGTACCGGATGAAAATGAAAAAACCCTTTTCTCAAAAGCATATTTCGAAAGATCATTTTCTTAAGAGTGTGATTTCCTACAAAATTACCATTACATAGGCCTATATTATATAAACACTGGAGAGTTTGATATGTTTTCCCCTCCTCTATTGCACACGCAATAATAATGAGCCTAGTTTACGTGTTTTGAACTTGGAGTTAAGACTTGAATCGGGCTAGAACTTAAACATGAATAGGAATTTAAATTGTCAAATCCTGTATAAATTTTTTTTTTATACTTGACATAAACGTCGCATTTTAAAGAGTTATCTGTGTAAGTTTTCTTTTCTGCAAGGTGTGGCGTTTCTTCCTTGTTTTTTTTTGTTTATTTTTTTTTTTAAATACCAATGTTTGTTATACCAAGGTCTGTAAAATCAATTTACCGATTGTGTTGGAGGAAGGTCTAAAACTGATCGAATTCAATGGGAATTCCCGTATGAATCTTCCATGACATAGGACATTCAAGGTGAACGAGAGTTTTTTTTTTGGGCATCCATGCAGGTCCATTTGTAGTGCTTTCATATAGATAAGACCTCAGTAGATTTCTTACCTTTTTTTGGTATAGAAATTCTTTAGAATGAACCAAAGGTGTTTTTATCAGCTTATGCTTCAATTGAAAACATGGGCTGATTTAGTGTTTTTGCTCCTATGTAATTAGAAATTTCGCAATTGTGTACCAAAGGGTCAGGTCTCCTCGGCTTGACCCTTTATTCGGATGGTGTTTTTTTTTTTTTTTTTGGTATAAAGTTTTTCACCAGTGCCAGGGGTCGGAATTTTACATTTTTTTTTGGGGTCATCTGTACCAAGGGACAGTTCTCGCTTGATGCCTATAATAGGCTGGTGAATTTTGGATAAAGCTTTATAAACAACAGTGCCCAAATCAGTATTTTTCAACTTTTTTTTCGGGTCACCTGCTATTTGAAATCAATCTCTCGTTGCGGCCTTTAACCTTTACCTTATTTTAATTGGACCCTTTTGGATCACTCTTCATTCCTCCATTATAGTAATATCTCTTGTTCATTCAATTAAAGTGTCTGTTCCGTTTATGTGTCTTTTGTTTATTTGATATGGGTGCTTGACACGTGCAATACAGCTTATCAGCTATATCTTTACTGCCACCAATAGTCGGGCCTCATGGCGGTGCGGGTGGATGTGGCGCAGGTCGGCGCGATGGTGCATGTAGTGAGTGGCGCGCGCGAACTCGTGCAGGCGCTCTGGTGCGTTTGGTTTGCTTTTGCGTGCGGACCGGACCTCCGGGTAATTCCCACGCCTGTTTTGGTGGTGGCCTGATATGTTACTGTTTGTGGTAATCATGCCTGTGGGTTTGATAAGGCGCTGAGGTCGTTTTGGGTTTTATCGCCCGCGTCGTTTTTTGGAGGCTTGAAAAACCCGCGTCAAAATTTAGGGGGGTTGCCGGGTAAGTTCCTTATATATTCGAAATATTGTCTTTTTTAACAGTTTGGCACTTGGTCATATTTTTTTTGTGTGTAAAGCCCTTATTGCTGGTAGGGGTAACTCTGAAAGCGGGACCAGACATTTTAGTTTTTTCCTTTTTTTGCGGCCCTGCCCTTTTGGGTCAATAAGGAATATGAATTTGGAATACTTTAAATCAAGTGAATTTCGCTAGCAATTTAATTTTCGCTAATTTTGCTGAGACCTCCAGTCGTTCAATTAAATTGCTGGCAATAATGATGATTGCTATAGTCTTTCGTGGCAGGTTGATTCAAATTATGAGATTGAATTGCTGCAGAACTGTGGGTTTGCTAATTCGCTTAAAATGGTTTTTGCAGTGAGAAGTTTACAATTGTTTTTTTTACAGTAACCCCTTAACATCAGGGAACAAAATATCGATAAAACCCGGAATTGACCTTTCCATTGGGCCTAACTGAAGCGATAATGCATTATTGCAAGGTCCTATCCACTACTGTGGTGATTTGGTTGCTGGGTTATAAAACGTTTTGTTTTGTATTTCACACGCAAAGTAGTGGATTTTGGGTGCTAACATTTCATGGCGCTTTTGAGTAAAATGCCAATTCTCATCTAATTCTGGTGCTTGTTGGTTGGCTTTCCTGGTAATAGGGGGGTCCAGACCTCCAGAGGCGATCGGAATGGGCACCCGTCATATTTTGTTTTTAATCTAAATTAAAAAAATTAAAAATATTTTTTTCCCCCCCTGCCAAATGTAACATAAACTTTGACGCTTCAAAAAAATAGAGCTCATGTCTCGGGCCCAACGGCTTTCCTCTGTGTTGCCTTCAGGTATTTGCAGAAAACTCATTTGGCAATGCATGGTTTTTTATGTATTTTTCTAATCTTTTTTTTTGTACTTTTATTTTGATATATTGCATTTCCATTCTAGTAAAGGTAGCCAGCTACCCCCGATTTCGTGTTGGGGATTACAAATTGGCATCATTGAAAAGCATTTTTATTTTATAAAACAATTTTGCTGTATTAAACAATGATTATTTGTGTATTTTTTAAGGCTTACATATAGCCCTAACAAAGTCCCTTTTATGATAATGGTATAGCATATGTATAACGTCTGAGTTGTTTCATCTTGCTGTTCAACAGTTTTATTGTTGCTTCTTCTGCAATAGTTAAGAGTTAGATGCCATTGTGGTATTTTTTCATATCATAACTGAGTATCCCCTATGAGCATACAGTGTCCACGAGGCACGTTTCTTTAATTTTGAATCCACATGTACACATTGCTTTTTTTGTATATTGCCTGCCCATCATCACATGTGGCAATGGTTGGTCCATTTGCATTTAATGGCTAAGACCACTGGAAATTCTTTTTATGAATGTTTCGCGCCGGGCCTCGGTGATCATGGCAAGCGGTGTAACGGTGGTGCTCTTTGGTTACAGAAAAGAATCGGATGTGTTTTTTTACAAGACACTCACTCAAACTGGATTGTGGAACATTTGTGAAGAGGATTGGGGATTTATAATTGTTTTTTTTTTTCTTTCTCATGGTACTTCAACAAATGCCCGAGGTGTTTTTTGTCCTACTTCTTTACGCCATCTTGGTGCCGTTGCCATTAAGTTCAGGGTTCTTGTGATATGAGGGACGTTGTCAACTAATTTTTAGATGTTTTAGTTAACTGGGGACCAATTTAGCTCTTGTTAATGTTTTATGGGCCCTAATTAACGATAACCCGGCCTTTTTTTCAAAGATATTTGCGGTTTAAATTAAATGACTTTTATTGTGTTTCTATTATTTGGGGTGGAGAATTGTTAACCTGTGGTGCTTAATGTTGCCTTGACAAAAAAGGTGGTCGTCCTAAAACTCATTATCAATGCCGTGAAAGAATTAGGGGCATTATGGACGGGTATAACCTTATTGACATTTGGAGACGCAGGAATCCTAATATTCTTCATTTCTTCGTTTTACGTGGCTTTCTAATGATAAGGCCCCCATATCAAGTTCGCCTTGATTTCGTGTTCTGGTATACTCCATTATTTGGCCAATTAGTTCATAGTAACTTGCCCCCTTTTTAAAAATCGGATCACTCCTCAATTAATATCATATTGCTTCAACGTGAGAAAAGAGGCCGTGGTTTTCTGGAAGTTCAATTTCCACTTTTACACTAAATTGAATATGTTAAATGCTGGTCAAGCAAGTGGTACCAAGTTTGAAATCTCTGGTAGTTAACACTAGGAATCCTGACCGTCCTGTGGTATTTTTTTTAAAAATGTCAGATTCGGTCCCCAATTACCATTGATTACTCAGCTAAGGCTGCTAGGAAATTGAATGTTCAGGAGGAATATCTTGTTGATAGGTTAAATTCTCTTGAACATGTTATTCTTTTAGCTCCAACTTAGGATTGCTGAACAAATTCAGAAATGTAACTCTGAACTATACACATTGTATAACTCAAACTGATGGCAATATTATTAGGTCTCGGGCAAACTGGGTGGAGCATGGGGAACAAGATCTAAATTTTCTTTATTAACCTGGAGAAGCGTAATAATAAACAAAATGTTATTACAAACTTTATACGATAATGGGTGATGTTCTCACCAAACGTGGAGTGATATTGAAAGAATAACAGATGTATATAATCAAAATCATATATTCCTCATGCAACCCATATGATTGTAATATTGCAGATCTGTTAGTTAATACCAATGTTCCTAAGCTTACAGAATAAATATGCAACTTAAGTGTGAAATGTTTGATACCTTGCAGGAATGCTTAAAACCTTAAAATGCTGCCCAATAATAAGACCCCAGGTACAGATGGTCCTGCCAACATATTTTTTGTTGATACATTGCTAGTATCTCATTGATAGTTATTTAACTATTCCTTTCATCATGGTAAATTATCCTCTGACCAACGTAGTGGAATCATTATCTTAAATCCTCGTCCCCAAGAAAGATAAAAACCCCACCCGCCTAGATAATTGGAGACCGATTTCGTTCCAACACAGACCCTAATAAAATTCTTACAAAATGTATCGCTAATCATCTGAAAACTGTTCTCCCTGCCCTCATTCTCTGATCAGACATGTTTTTACCCGGTAGACTATATTGGGAGAATATTCGTTTAGCCCAGGATGTGATTATCTAAATCACCACTAATCTTCCGGGTTGATCTTTTGGTTGATTTTCGAAAAGGTTTTGACAAGCTGGAGTGGTCATTTATCTTTAAAAACCCTCGTTATTTCACAATTTTGAGGCATATTTAATTACATGGGTGAAAATTTTTTATATACGAATATCTCATCCTGTGTTTTTATGAATAATGGTCACGCTTCTTGTTTTTCTTTAATCTGTTTTGCTGAGTTCCGCAGGGAATGCCCCCCTGAGTCCACTTTTATTCTATTTGGTTGGGAGATCTTAAGTTTGCTTATTAAATGTGATGAAACATTAACGGGCATTAACATTGAAAATATTAAGTCTCTTATTAGTACTCTTATGCCGACGACACTACTTTTGTATCTTCATGATGGTGAAAATCTCTGTGGTAGTGCAATTAACGTTCTTATTCTTAAATGTTACTCTGGGCTGACACTCAATCTAAGTAAATGTTAGCTTTTGGCTTTAAGGTTTGTTACAACAGCATGATCCTCCAGATGTTACAGCTTCAGGTTTAAAATTGTCTGTTGGCCCGATCAAGCTTTTGGGTATTGTTTGCAGCAAGATTTGAATAATATTGTATGAAGCTAATTTTATCCCAAGCTGAGAAACTTAAGAATGTCTTGTAGATTTGGTCTTTGAGAGACTTACAAACCTATGGGTAAGATCACCATTGTTAAAAGTTTAAGGCCTTTTTCTCAGCTTAATTTTCTTTTGTCCGGTTTTTAACCAAAGCCGCCGAATGATTTTTTAATCACCTTGAAGCGTTATTGTACATTTTATATGGTCAGGTTAACCTGACAAGATTAGTAGAAAGACCATTATGGTGATTATTCTGTTGGAGGTCTTAGGATGTTCCATTTCCATCAATGGTTAAGGTCTAAATATTTGCTTGTGTGAAACCGTCTTTTAGATTACAACAATAATGGCAAATGGAACGTGTTTTTACATCTTTATCTTAAACTCTCGGTGGTGATCGTTAATCTTGGTCTTGTAATATTACACCTAATGAATCAGTATTAACTCATAGTAATTGTTTTTATAGGAAGGTTGTAAATGCTTGGGCTTATGGGTGTATGATTCCGATGTATTCAAACTTCCGTCCCCAATCTAATGGAATAATTCTGCTATCAGAATTAATAAAACAACCATTTTTAAAATGTATGGGTACAACAGTGGTATAAAAGAATTTATGATATCCTGTTAGAAGATGGCCCGCTTATGTCGTACGCTGCTTCTTATAGCAAAATACCAGTTAAAATCTATTTTCTGGCATATTTTTATTAATCTATGCCATTCCCTTATGTTGGAAAGAATGTTCAGGCAGTGGATGAGGATGGTGTTACTGATAATCCCAATATCGAGTTTAACTTTCTAAAATCAGGAAGACTAATAAAGTTTGTAGGTTGATACACAGTATTTGTGTTAAAAAGATCATCAAAACTCCCTTCTTTTCTGAACTTAATTGGTCACTGTTGTTTACTGATATAAATCTCGATTGGGTTGAAATATATTTCTAACGTTCCAGTTCATCCTATAGCCACCAGATTGCCAATAGTTTCCAATTTAAGCTTTTGCATGATTTTCTTCCGTGAAACATTGGGTCTATACAAATGGGTATTATTTGACTCTCCGCTTTGTACTTTTTGCAACAGGAAGTTGAAGACCTTGTGCACTCTTTTGGAATGTCAGGTTACTTTCTGTCTTTTTGCATCTTTTTCAACTAGAATTTTAAATAATATTCATAATCTCACTATGCGGATGTTTTGTTGGGTATTTTGGATGTTCATAATCGCAAGTTTATTTTGTTGTCCCTTCATCGCTACATATCATATTTATAATTCTAGATGCAATTAAGTAAAACCTTATTCATTACTTTTTATAATATGCTGAAGTGTGTAAGAATAATGAGATATATTGCTTTAAAGACAATTAAAATATTGCAGGTTGGAAAGCAGATGAACAATATCATCTTTAAATGTTTGTTGTTTTGCATTTACATTTATAATATTATGCATTTTTTTCATTCAGGGGTTTTTTTTACCTAGATATTGACTTGTAATTTTATGATATATATATTTTTTTCTTGATGATGCAATAAATGGTAGAGCCTTACGGCTCTACGAAAAATAATGTGTCCTCTAAGGTAGGACAACAATGTGCACTGTTAAAAATAAACCTGCTAAAAAAACAGGATTGACTGGCCAGCGGGGACCTCACAACGTGCAGAACGTAAAAACTTAACTGGAGCCGTACAACTACAACCCATTGCCGGGAACGTAAAATAAAGGCGTAACCATCTCAGTTTCAACGTTATCGTTGGTTTTTTGACTTGTTTAAAACAATTTAAGAATTAAAACGTTATACAATCCTCTGACCAAATTTTCCGTTGTAAGCGATGGCATCATACCAAAAGTTGCACTTTACGTTACCACGTGCGTTGTAAAGTTTCATAGTTCAGGCAAACAATTTTGAGAAAACAGCAATAAAACAACGGGAAAACGTGAAGACTAATTTTCAACCCAGTTTATACACTTGGTAGAAGAGAAAGAAATGCTTTTTATTTGGCCACGAAATATTTTAAACCCAAGGGTACACTGCCTTTCACATTGCTTAACTTTTCACAAATATATAGGTGAACACATACAAAAAAGAAATTCCCTATGGCTTATTTAAATTTTGAAGGTTCTTAATAGAACTTTTTAAGGTTCTTTCTAGAGCCTTAGCAGGCTTAGGGTGAAAATAAAGGACAAAACAGGTTCTAGTTGACCTTCTACGTCTAAGAGTGTATGTTTAAGTCTAAAAGACTTATTTCAATCAACAACGTTTTGTCTTCTTAGGATTTAAAATAAGTCCAAGGATTTTAGAGAGTAATGGGTGTTTGGGTCATTTTTAGTAAAAGTAGCTATTACGATAAAAAAAAATGTGACTTGGAGGTATATGTGTCAGTTTTTGGTAAAAGTAAACAACAAACTCTGAAAAACGTGAGCTCGTTGCAAACAGACTTGGACAGGGAAAACGGAACAAACAAAGGACGGCTGATCTTTGAGAGATTCCAACAAAGGGCGTTGTTACGTAATTCAAAAATTGTGTCACTATCTTAATCATTTAATTACTCTACTATGAATTACTAAGACGTCAAATAGAAAGACGTTTTTAAGAATTGGGCCCTGAAAAAAATATTCCCAAACTTTCATGAGCCAAACAGCGTATGTTCTGAGACAATTTAGTCAATACAGGGTGTCTCAGGAAAGAAATTACACCCAAACTATAGGCTACCATAACTTCAAAAGTAAGTTTCACATTTGAGAAATTTAAAAAGAATCTTAAACCACATTACTTTTTAACATGTTAAATGTCCAAACAATCACGCCCATTCGTTCACGTAGTTATGCCAAGAAAATAGCCCCATTTAATGGTACACAGCATGTCACTGGACACTCACCTTACCACTTTCGGCCTCACATTAATGCAGATTTAATGTTAACTACCGCTGAATACTCGTGCTATTATCTGTTCAAGCTGTCTAATTTCCATTCCCCAAAGAAACGGCCTTGTTAATATTTTGTGATTAATGCCGTTTTCTGTTTCATTTTAAATTATAGTAATAAACAATTTACCCGTGACAATTATAAAAAAAATCCTAACAGAAAACAAAACATGGTCAATACCAAGAATGATCATCTTTTTAAATGATTAGAAAACAACATCAGTACAGTCTGTCGAAAACTAAGTGAAATATGTTAGTTAAGAACCGTGGGGTGGCACTAGACAGAAATAATTGGAAAGTTTAAATCAAAATACTTAAACAGGGTGCGAATAAACTGACCAATAAGATTATTCCACATTAGTCATCATTTATTCAAATTAGCCTTATTCACAACTAAGATGGTGGATTTCTATTTACCATTTTAAATAATAACGGGCAAACGACGGCATCATTTGATGCAAATTCAAAATATTCCCGACTCGTGGACAAGCGAGACAAGATGTTGGTCAACATTTTGTCGCCCCATACAAAGGGCGTTTGGGTTTTTCAGATATGCGAACTGGTCATAACATTACTCTGGTCAGGCAAGGAATTAGATTAAGATTCCACAGAAATCCTCCTTGCAGAAGACTACTCTTGAACAATGTTAAGAAGTCACACCCCGTGAAACGTTTACAGTCAATAAATTATATTGAACAAGAGTCCCGCTTGTGAAGGCGGAGAAAACCTCCAAACATTTTACAGAATATTGCAGCCATCAATACGAAGCCGTCCGTCTTAATCATATTGAAACAAAATGAGAGATTTAACATCAGTTGCCACTCAAATCCACAGATCAAGCTTAAAAACAGATTAAGCCCGCTTAAAAACCTGAAATTTCACACCTTATAGAATGCAAAGGAGCATTTTCCCCAGCACAGACTACCAACGCAGAATACCTTCTGTCAATGGCTCAACACACGGCCTGCAAGGTTTTTAACTGAACTTATAGAATGGTGAGGACGAGGCCAACGTTCAAGATGAATGGACATGTCAGCATATACAATGTGAGACACTACACAAGGACCATTAAAACCCCCAAGAGACTTTAAAAAATAAAATGAAAAAGAAAGTGAAAGAAGTATTGGTTATTTCTCGCCTGTTCTGTCTGTATCACTTTATACAAACTTTGAAGGAAGTGTCCATTGACATGTGTTACATAATCGCCTTATTTTCTTCCAAAACTACACTGAAACCGAATCGAGTGCTGTTTAATAAAATATTGAAAATAATTGTGGTTTTAAGATTCTTTTAAATGGATCAATGTGATTACTAGTTTTTGAATTATGGTCACCGATAGTTAGGGTGTACTTCTTTTCTGATTCACCCTTTATTTCAGTACCCTATATTTCAAAATCGGCACTTTGACTTAGCATTGTAAGAGCAGTCCCCTCTCTTATCAATGGAACACAACGCATATTCCGTACTAAGATGGCCGCTGCATACTGTGGTTGATCTATACGCTGACTGATAAAGATCATGCGGTAGTCGATTATGCTTGACTGTTATACCAAACAATCATGCGTTCAATACTGGATTTTTTGGGTTTCCTACTGAAAATCATTTTTTACTTACAGAAATTCCTATCCCACGATGCACCAACGATATACGAGTAGATATGCATCCCATACTCCATGCACGCTCGCGGTTTAGTGCGCCCTCCTTTAAACTCAAGCGCACATGTTGTGCGCAAAAATTCCAGAAGGCAATCAAAGAGTACTCGTTGCCGGTAAAATTTATGTACAGCAAACGGTTTTCGCACGTTATGCAGAAAAATGCCCGTATGACACAAAACCACCATATCATGATTTGCGCTATTTAATTTTATCATAGAGTGCGCGTTGTTTGTAAAATTTCGGTAAAGAATAACATCCGGTCGGAAAACCCCAAAATCCACGTATTAGCTTACCAAAAGTTTAGATTTGCTACAGTTCTATAGGTCTTTAGCGTTTCTTTGTAAAGAACCTGCTCTTAAATCAGATGTCTAATATGGCTGCTTCAGGGTGGGTGCGAACTGCAGATCTAAGTTGATTGTGTGCCAAAACAATGCGTTCAATTAGCTTACCAAGAAAGTTTAGATTTACCACACGTCTATAGTTCTTTAGCTTTTCTTTGTCCAGAACCTGCTTTTAAAGAAGAAATCTAATGTAGGCAATTAGCTACAGGGTTTGTGGAATAACTACAGATCTAAGAGATCTTTTGAAAGGAACAATATCAATAGTACACTTCCTGACCAACCAAGTTTCAATGGCTCGATTTCGCATGATTTTGACAGTGTCTTTATTACCACTCTTTTAACTTCGTCCTCTGTGTCTGGTTCAAATATTGTATTAGGTTTGAAACATGGTCACAAAAATGGATTATTTGCTTGCCATCATTTTTTTCTTTACCAAATATTACAACCACTTCGTGATTATTACATTCCTTAACGTGGATACAGAAACAGCGTATAATTCAAATGAGTTTCAGCATGTGTGTCATCTGATAAAATTGTCTTCGATATCACTCGATTCCAAAGAATCTGCGTCATGGTCTGCATCCTCGCATACTTTGATGATAATAAACTTATATTCATGATTAAATAGGACAAGCGAATAAAATAACCGTGAGTGCCTCTTTCCCATAAGAAACGTCCCAAAATACATATTTGCCTTAATAAGCAACTGTTAAAGTGACATACCTAGTATACTTCTGAGATTTTGTATTTCTGAAAGGTGTAATGATCATTGGTTTCTCTAGCGCAATATTAAAAAGAATAACTTGGCAAAAACCAATTTATAACCAGTACATCCCCATCAAGCCAACCTTTTTCTTCTGCCAATATGCAAGAGGGTGACACATTTGCCGAAACCCACTAGAGTGTTCAGATCACTTACTATCGCACGTGGCCACACCATCACCGGTGTATCCGGATGAGCAACTACAGTCGAAAGATCCATCATTGTCGGTACAGTCTGCATTCGCATGACAATTATCAGAACCATCTGTACATTCGTCATCATCTTTGGTAAATAGGAGTAAAATATTAAAGCCATTACACAATAACACTATGAAGTATAGGTAGTAGTACTTCCCACCATTACTGCTTATTGTATTCAATGAAATTATCACATGAAATAGAGTCCAAATTTGATTATTATTCTGGTCATTATTTGGATGTTTTGTGTTACCATAACAAACAAGGCGTCGGTTGCCCAGGAATGAATTTATTATTGGGGATTTGTATTTCACTCTTTCAAGCAAAAGAGAAAGCTACTAGTAAATAATATAGCCTGGAAGCTAGCAGACATTTGTAACACATCCATCTGTGTCCCCAGCATTGGTAGCTAAGTATTTAAGACAGTCAAAACTATTCCTTATTTTAATCCTATAACTCCACCAATAATTTGCACCATTTTATCCAAAACGGAGCAATTTAAAAATTTTACCCCTGTACAACTGAAATTGACCCATTTATTGATTTATGCTGTTTATAGCCTATAACTCTGAAAGTTTAGGCTGTAGATGTTACAAACTATACCTTTTCTGAATCCCTATGGTTAGACGAATAACATGGTATACTTTCAACATGATTGGACCAATTAAAAAAATGACCCCTGTACAATCTTTGTCTTGGCCCCTCTTCTTAAGGCACCATTTGCAGCACTTCCAAATCACGTTTCAGGAGTCCCTGTCGGGCTGTAGTTTTCGCTAGGCCTATCTTATTGAGTAAAATTCCACATCATTTCATAAGATATCACACATGTCGATTTTAGAGGATATAAATGCCATGAATATTTTCTAAAACACTGATATTTGAAAAGTAAGTCAAAACGCAATTGCGCATCTAACAAAAAGTGTTACTAGAAAAAAGTAACCAACACCAATATAAGCATATTGCGGAAAGATAATAATAATCATAAAAAAAATTATAAAGCGCACAACTCCGGCTAAAATGCGCTCACGGCGCTGAGAAAACGCAAACATGAAAATTCCATGTAAAAAAAAACACATATTGCGGAAAGACGTTTAGTCATCAAAATAGCCTTTCAAACAAATCAAAAGAAATGTACAGCATGAATCATGATATTGATGTTTACATTATACATGTTTTCAAGAGTCTTTTGAATAAGTCCATCGAGCCAACGTTTCGGATACAGGAGCTTACATGATTCGTAAGAAAAAAAACTCTTGTACTGGATTCTAAATTATACTGGAAGCCAATGAGGTTTCATCAAATGGGACGAAACGAAACATGTTCTGACACGATTTAGTGATATTTCATGGTCGACAGTGTCAAAGGCGGCATTGAAATCGAGCATTATAAGAGCAGTTATAAGATCTGAATCCTCGGATAATTTGATAATAATAAAAAACCTACATGATTACATAGGCCAAGTGAATAAGATAACATTGAGTGCCTCTTTCCCATAAATATATATTTGACCTAGTAAGCACTTGTTAAAGTGGCATGCGTAGTATACTTCGGAACGATCACACTCTAGCATAATATTTAAAAGATTAACTTGGCAAAAAACAATTAACAACCAGCACATCCCCATCAAGCCAACCTTGCTCCTCTGCCAATATGCAAGCGGGTGACACATTTGCTGAAATCCTTTATAGTTTTCAGATCACTTACTATTGCACGCGACCACGCCATCACCGGTGTATCCGGATTTGCAACTACAGTCGTGCGATCCAACAGTGTCGGTACAATCTGCATTCACAATGACAATTATTATCAGAACCCCTCTTTCATTCCGTCAGCATCTTGGTTAATAGGACAAAATATTAACGCCAATACCCATTACTTTAAAATTAACACTATGAAGTATGGGTAATAAATAGCCCTTCCCGCGCCAATACTAGTGGCTTTTTTTTGTATTCACGAAATTATTCACATGAAATAGTGTGAAAATTTTTGATTATTTTTACCAAAATTGAGGGCGTTGTTTGGTTATATTTTGTGTTTACATAGGAACAAGGCTTTTGGGTGCTGTGTCGCAATTGAATTCATTGGATTGAGCATTGCTTTTAACTCGTTGAAGCAAATAGAAAGCTACTGTTAAAATTATACGTGGCTACACATGAATGCCGATCTACTTAGAACTCATCACATATTTATTAAAATACCATAAATAATTAATGTTATCAGTTGAATTCATTTTAGAAGTAATCATCATATCACCGCCAACACTTTGTGAAGTAATAACCTGTAATACTTCTTATTCTGATTTTTCGTCAATGATAGTTTTTTTTAAATATGGTATCGATATAATATGAAAATTGTTCATCTCATACATTCATAACAATACTCTATTACAAACTTTCATCGCACAGGGTACCCCTTAAAAGCGCCCTGGCGCTGAAAAACACAAACAAGAAATTACATGTACAACAACTGCATATTTCAAAACGACTTACTCATCAAAACCGCCTTTGCAAAACAAATCAAAAGAAAATGTACAGTATGATACAAGTGGTATTAATTTTTAACTATACAATTTTTCACAAGAGCCTTTGAAATGAATCCATTGAGTCAAGCGTTTTCTGATACAAATGCTTGCACGTTGCGTAAGAATCCAAATCTTCTACTGGAATTCTAAATTATAACGGATGCCAGAAGTTCTAATCAAATGGTATGAAATAGTTCTGTTGGTTGTGCGAGTCACTATACGAGGATAAATTCTGTCGCATTTAAAAACGTCTGATTTGTTCCTGAAGCAATCCAAAAAGAAGCGAGTTTCCCCGCATCGTGTCTTAACACTTAAGTCCCCAAGCTAAAAAACTTCCGTTAGTGCCAAGGGGGGTGTGGGTTCCTAGGACCCAACCCAGATAACCATCTTTCCCGTGGGAGTTTCATCCATGACACTAAACACAAATAAATGGGGGGTCACGTAAGAACCACATCCCCCAATAAAAAGTAAAATCCGACCTTTGACCTATTACCTATGGCCAATTGAAATTGTCACTCTTCCGAAAAGAGTGGTTCGCACAGTTCCATCCTCAGCAACTCCAATATAAGTTTTGAACCAAAATAATTCATTATAGAAAATAAACAGAGTTCTACTCTAGAATAACCAATTAAAATAATCATTGCAAAATATAGCCAAATTTATACCATCTGGTATTTTTCTCATGAACTTCAATCGCCTTATTTTTCGCATAGACTACCAATTCAGAGCACGGCAGTGACAAAATTAAAATTGATGCTATCAGCTTTAAAAGGTTATTTGATTTAAGTATTATCAATTATAATTAATTAATACCCCCGTCCTAAGGTATTATTCTAAGGCAATATCCAAGATTTAATTACTTTATTTTTTGTGTATTAGTAAAATATCTTGATTTTTTCACTTCCGTCAGTGCCCAAGGGGGGGGGGGTTCCTATGACCCAACCTAATTATTCTAATGAATCCGTGGGCGGATTTAATTTTGTTGTATCAGGAGAAGCGTAATTCCTAAATCAGCAATTAGCAAAAAACTTCCTTGCAAAATTTTGATTGTTAACCGAGAAATCGCAAAAAATCAATGTTGGGTACTATGGACACCCCCCCCTTTGGGCACTTAAGTGGTTTAAATAACAGTGCATGGACAAGTTGCTATGTTGTCCAGCTGTGTAGCGTCTGCGAGCTAGATTTCATGTAAAATACCGATGAATGTGTCAATGGTTTGACATGAATTCATGTGTCATAGAAATTCTGTTTTATCACTATTTTAAGTTTCTAACATGTCAACACATAACATTTGCTTTATATAGTGGACGTGGTGTTTCGTGTGTTTGTAAAAGAAAGCCCTTTCGAATCTATTGGCAAAGGTGTCCCTATACCCTAACGTCCTTTAATGCATTTTGAAAAAAAAAATCACCGAGCGGAACCCTAACTTGTTTCGGTTGGAAATTGACCTAGATCTAACAAGAAAATAACGCTAGCCTCCCCTTTTTGCGGTGATCGTCAGATTTTCATCTAGGGAAGTTAGGGATATTACTACTGTCCAAGGGACACAATCGCGGTTGTATCCTGATTTGAAGGTAACATGTTAAAGGATCCATCGGTTCATTATCAGCGCAGGTCAGCATGTTATCACAGTATCAGTTGTCAGTGTGCTGTGCATTCGTTTATTATCTTCAATAAAAAAAAAACCGAAGAAATAAAAACATAAAAAAAAATATACCATTACAAATAAAAATGTTTGTATAATAAATGGAGAACTGTTTGGTCTTTATTCTGTTCATATTACTTACTCGTGCAAGTGATACCATTACAGTGTATCCTGATTTACAGGTAATGTAAATGATCCATCGGTATCAGCGCAGTCGGCATTGTCATCGAAGAAGGTTAGTTATCAGTTTCTCGTGTGCATTCATCAGCATCTTCATAAGGGAATATCAATTTCAAGCATGGTGCACTACATAATATTGTAAGACACATTCTAGCAATTTAAACAAGAATAGGAAGTCACGAAATTTAACTTGCATTCACTAAGCAAAATAACTTACCCGCCTTGAAGATAAATTCAGGACTATTAAAATATTATTTCTGAAAATGTACTATGTTTTGTAATATCTACTACGCGTGTTTATATGACTTAACTTGTGCAAGTGGACACATCGCTATGTATACCGTTTTACAGGTACATGTAAAGGATCCATCGGTATCAGCGCAGTCGGCATTGTCATCACAATTATCAGTTTCTAGTGTACATTCGTCAACCATCTCAATAAGAAAACTGATAGGATGTATTAAGGTCATGAAATCTAGATCAAAGGGCCATTTCGGATTGATCTTGCAAACCATAACTTTTTCACAAAGTACGTTATACAATAACAAATATTATTGATTTGCCCCTAGATTAGCGTTTAATCTTAATGCACATTTAATCCTGTTTTGGATAATCTTCGTATTTTGTATAATATGACATTAACGGACAGATTGCAGTTCGGTGACTTATGGGCAGTGTGACAAAATTATTAATAGAATCTCATTTAATCATTACAAGGTAATATCAAAATTATCTGAGGTGGTTTTGGTGATTTTTTTGGTTGTTTCGATCTCTACAATCACGAAAAATTTGGCGCAACCTTAAACATTTTAAAAATTTAATGTACTTTATTTTAAATGTCCCCTGCTTTATATGTTGTGGTGCTCCTGTGGTGTGTGTGCAGGTTCGGGTGAGAGTGTTTTTTTAATTTGATGTGTTTTGTATCTGTATGCTCTTATGTTGGAAAATCAATAAAAACGACTTTGAAAATACAAAAAAAAATAAATATTGGCATTGTTTTGGCGACCATTTGTATATTGGCAGCAACCCTTTAAAAATCGCCACCTCTCGTAATAATTTTGCTATATACGGCCTCTAAAGCCCGTAGGTGCATAACGATGTTGTCTATACTCACGTGTGGGGTCAAGAATTCATATTATTTGATGTTTAATGATTTTGTGTCTTCATCCACTTTAAAATCCAAACTTGGCCCATAACATTAATAAATGTTATTTCGCAGTTCAAAAAAAAAATTAGAGAGGAAAGATATTGAGAGCGATATCTTCAAAAGTAGTATGAAAATTAATTTTTAAATGTAAAAAAGGGTCGGGCTGATCGCGAAAAATACCAGATCAGAGATCGAGACGTTTGAATAATGGGTTGGGTGCTTCCCTGTGGCGCAAATTTACCCAAAAAAAAACAGTTCGAATCCCGGGGGTCATTTGCGGGATTATTCCGGTGCAATAAACTTCTGAATTGAATATGTATACGAGCTTTGAAAAATAAGAATACGCTCCATCATTGTTCACGGGGAATTGGGCAAATGAATCGTGAAAGCATCTCGTCCTTCGGAAACGGGACGTTTAAGCCGTCGGTTCAGTGTACAGAGAGTCAACACAACTGTACATTGTAATCGCCAGTCAGTGTTGAAAAGAGTAGGGTGTAAACCTGACTTCCCCACATCCCCCCAAGTCTCTCGAAAGCGTGGCCATGTTGGAGCGTCCGTCGTATCCATGGATACACACGGCACCAGATCAGCTTACTCAGTTGAAAAATCCTGACACCACCACAAGCCATTACCAATGACTTGCGGATACGAGCTAAGAAGAATTTGCATTGATTGTTGGTCATATCATGCTTATAATGCGAAAAGAGATAAGAGATATTATCATTTGTACTGTTTTTAATGGTACTAATAGTTGACTAATGGTTTTAAATGAAAGCTTGACTCTTGTCTCTGAATCACGCTAAACCTCGATTTTATCCCTATATCATTAAGCTGAAGTTATTTTTAACACTTAGTGACCAAGGGGGGTCCTAGGGACCCCCAAAATTTGTTTCGGCTGGCCGCTTTACGTGTGGAATTTTTGCGCCGACATTTTTTGTAATTGTTCTGACTTTAAATGCGCTTCTTTTCATACCAAAATAATAAAATCGGCCCAGCCGTTAAAGAGTTAATAAGTGGGGCGTACCCATGGAACCCCACCCTGTGGCACTCACTAACGGAAGTAAGTTGAGAATATTTAAAAAAAAAAAGAATAAAGCAACCGAGAACAAAAGCATTTTTTGCTGACTAAGTTCACACATACATGACCAAAAGTAAAACAAATTATTAGTAACAATAGAAATCAACACAACAATTTCCTTCATGTCACGTTGCCAAACCGTTACTGTACAAAAAATCTATGGGAAATGACGTGTATTTGCAACACCCGTAAAAAAAATACGGATTCCCTTAAAACTGCTGGTTTGTCGGTTGTTAAATTATGTAATTGGGTCTTCTAGAAATAAATATAAACTAAATAGTTTTCAAAAGTTTGTTGGATGTACGCGCAGTCTCATGTGAATTTTCCGTCTTTTTGCCCAATTTCCGCGTGTGCTTGTTTGAAAACAAGTTTGTTTTGCACCTAATTGCCACCCCAAAATAAGAAATCTCAATTTTTATTGCTGATTTGGGGTTGGTTTATATCCTTCATATGTGTTATAAATTCGTGCAAAAATTCTCCCTCGGAGGAAGTGGTTTCTTAGGGGGGTCCCAGGGAACACCCCACCCCCCCCCCCCTTGGGCACCGGTACGGGAGTAAACCCCGTGGTCACTTAAGTGTTAAATTGGTATTCATTTGTCTTATGATCCCAGCCATTCTTGGTCTTTTGGATGGAAGGATTTACATCTTTAGCAGTTGCATCGCGTTCCACAAGCATGCATGGTTCCATAATTTGCCCCAAGGAACTTTTCCTTAAAAAAAAAAACAAAATTTTGCAAATTACTGAAAGCAACCATATCGGGGTTTTCCTTTAAAGCCAAAAGATACTCATTTTATGTCAAAGTGAGACAAAAGAACCTTTGTTTTTTTGCCTAGATATGAATGTGTTAGCAACTAAATTTTTATCTTTATACTGTGTGGTTCATATTACTCACTCGTGCACGTAACACCATCACCGTTGTATCCTGATCTGCAAGTACATGTAAATGAAGTCATCGGTATTAGTGCAAGTCGGCATTGTCATCACCAATTATCATTGTTTCAAGTGTACATTCGCTCTCGGTGGTCCTCACCTTCAAAGAAGAAAAGAAAGAAATTATAAACATTTTAATGTTTAAAATACTTGTACCCAATGTGTTAGTTACGGTTGGAGGGTGACAACAAAAATCTAATAATTTACTTTTTTTAAACAGTAAGTAAACCTGGTCACTCAGGTGACGGAAACTGAGTTTCCTTTTAACAAGGAACAGACTGTAATATAAAAATGATGTTTCAACCAATTTTTATAAATTCGTGAATCCCGAACGTGTAAGAAGCCGGCTTGCCTGTCAAGGTATCACACGAATGGCTAGCTGCCTTTGAGATCCCCCCGTGTCACGAACTACAAAGCCAACTTGCCACGGAGTACCACCCCGCACGAGTACAGTACACCGGCACAAAAACTGGGGTAATCATAAAATGAGGTACATGCACACGCAGTTCCTTAACCACTAGTCACATCATTCGAGAATACAACTGCGTGGGTACTCCATACAAATCACGCTTTGATCTTTGGGATTATTTTAGTAATCTTATTAATTTTTTAACATTTGAGTCACCTTTGTTATTTTTATACACAAAATGGTCCCTATATAGGGTTTTGGTGATGACTTTCTTCAAAATATCAATTTTATAAGCAAATTAAAAATTATCAGAAAAGAAAAAGAGTAAACAACAATGGAAAGGATTTGGCGTCCTATATAGGCCAATGTTGCAAGGTGTTGCCACAAGTCAGCGGGGTAGGAGAGATCTAACGTGAAGGTACTCCGAGTACGCTGCAGAGGTAGTGATCTACTGGTGGCCTCCATGGGTTGATTAACGGTCAGTCATGTTAGAGGAAACTACGAGTTACGCTCTGTGATGGGGTACGGTTAGTATTAACATAGCTGTTGTGCACCAAGTGGCTTGTTCCCAGTGACCGCTGGGTTACACCGTGAGTTAGAATCTGGCTGTTGTATCTGTCCGTGAACTTATGGTAGGTGAGTTCCGACGGACACTCCGTGTTCAATTCATGTCCTGGGGTGAAAACATGGTAAACCTGTTTGTCCTGAAGAACAAGTTTTGATTCTGCTCAGTGGCCTATAGGGGCTAATGAAAAAACTGAACAGACGGTCCTAGGCCATTACTGAATGTTATACTATGTAAATTTACTATTACCAACAAAAATCTCGTGACTGAAAATGAAGGAGAGGTACATAAAAATTAATTGTATAGTTGGAGTATAGATATGGACAATTGTTTGTTGTGACTGTACATAATTATTTTAATATATCAATGTTTTATCTTGACGGTGCGACTGAAAAATAAAACATGTATGAAATATTGAAGGCCGTATCAGTTACCATGCTTTGTTACCAATATATTGAAATCATGATGTGGTTGTAAATTTGGCCGCACTGATCTCTATACATGGATTGGAAACTGGCTTGTAATTGAAGCACTGATGGCCATATTGGTCCCATCCCCCAAGAGGTAGTCGATCATTGTATTTGCGCGTAATGGGATGGCAGTCTCTAAAACGTGCACCCGGGGGATAAACTTCGGTTTAAGCAGGTGTCTCTGGATAGTATGTGTTAGGGTAGACCAAAGATGCCCGCCCGTTGCTCCCAAGGGTGAAGCCCATTCAAAATCAGTCGTCCGTGCTGGGCCCCGCTGACATTTGAATATTGCACGACATAATTATTAGTTTGGGTGCTTGTATACGCACATCATGTCACTTCGATTACAAAACAACCGGCCAAACTTCAGTTGTTGGGTGGTGCTATTGGGTGGTTTTTTAAATTTTGTCATACCCAGGCCACACAACGAATTGAAATGACACGGCAGTCGTCTTGATTTTAAATAAACCGCCTCAATGAATACAAATTTCTTGTCACCTCTAAGCGCGCCTAAGCACCCGAAGCGAGTGTGGCGTGAGATATGAGCACAATGATCAGGTGCACTATTATTGCACCTGGGCCACCTCTAACACAACATCCAATTTGTATCACTACCGATTGTTGTCTATGCAACGCGGCACCCACAGATTGTGGAAAGAAGCGGAGGCAGCCATTGCTTTCTATTGTTGGTACTCTATGTTTTCTTGTGGTCGGCAAAAAATGCGAGCACGATGAATTCTAAAGATGACCGGTAACGTTTTGCCTCTCTATCCCTATATAGAACCCTCTTTGGCTGGATCCATTCATCTAATATACAATTACTGTTGTGTAGCCAATCCATTGATAGAGATCCCCAGTGATTTGGCCTAGCTCGAGGACTCTGGATAGGGAGATAGATTCCTCCTCGTTCTAGCAACAATGACAGCGACCCTGAAAACTTGGTGGAGAGTAATTACTTATTTTCTTTTCTTACGTTGAGTTTTGTTAAGGAGTGTGTCTGGGTTTGGAGCGCATTTACCTTGCATTATTTTCTTCGTGAGGAAAGGGAAATATTTTAATTATACCATTAATCTGATCCGGTATCGTTAAATCAAATTTCTATTGAGTGATTGGTTAAAGCACAAAACCTATTAGAACGAATGAATCGTCGGCCCCCGGGGCATGCCACAGCAATTTTAAGAATTGACAGATAAAAAAAAAAATCCGACTATACTATAATTTTTTTTTAATTTTAAACATTGCTTTTTTATTTTTGTATACACTTCTCGTGCTGGCGTTTTTTTGTTGTTATCCATTGTATTCTCCCGTGCGTTATCTACTACGACATTGGGGTTCGAGTGTTTATTTTTAACAGCTGTTTTATATACAGCTCTAGAGCTTGTTTGTTTTTATTTAATAAACGTGCACACTCGGGAAGCTGGGAGTGTTCTTCCATAACATGATCCATTGACACACTTTATAAATTAGGAAACCTTAACGGCATAACTCTGTGCTTTATTCCGTGTAGAGTTTCCTTACAAGTTACTATAGTAGAGTCATGGTTCATGAGACCGTGACCATTTTTAGGATACCTTTTTTTCTTGATTGGATATTTGGCCAAGATGACCAATTTTTTACCAAAAATAGCTCCGATACACCTACCAGAACTGACGGTAACTTTTTTAGAGCGCGCGTTTTTCAAAATGGCCGCCGCCCGCGCTCGCTGCCATTTTGAAATACATTAAAAAGTGATATCTCTGGAACCAGATGAGCCACAATGGATGAATGAGAGGGTATTTCCACTAATTCTAGAACACCAGATCAGTGGAGCGACTGTTTATTACAGATAAATGCCATCCTGAACCTCTAAATCCAAGATGGCTGCCGCGATATCACCTTGCGAAATGTTAAATATTATATAAATAGCTTTGCTCAGAATATTTAGACTGACAAATAATTGTTTTTCCTACTAATTTTTGACATGAGAAAGCAATTAGAATGGTAATTTTAGCATTTTGAGGGACGTCGGCCTTCAGAAAATTCAAAGATGGCGATCAGATGCCGTCTTGAAAATGAGATTGCCAAATTTTATCTAGCAACACGGGACCTAAAGGAACAAGCATTGATGCATTTCATTACTAGTTTTGTCAGGAAAAAATCAACTGGATAGGTATAAAATTTGGCTCCGACCCCCCCCCCCCATCACCCTACAGCTAGCCCAAGACCCCCGACGTTGTCCCATGGAAGCTTTTCCTCACATTCTCCATCCCCCCGTCCCTTCTTTTCCTCCTCAATCCCCATCCTACGCCGCCGCTCCTGACCTGTCGAACTTTAAAAACTAGATGGGGGCTAGTAAGCCATCTTGCCGAAAACATTATAAAAAGAAATTATAAACTATTGATACCACTGCCCTAAATTGACAGATAAGATATTCATTTTTTTATCTAATTTTTGGCATGTAAATCCGATTTTAACTGAAGCACCCATCACAAAAATACTTCTGGTGTTAAATGTCATGGGCCCGTAGTGTTAGTATGCGACATGATCCTGATGAAAATTACTCTACTATTTAATTGTATACGGACATTTGAAATTGTTAACTACCCCTTAGGGTGGTTTGAAAGTATAATTATCTGTCCTGATTTCAAACATTAGGTTGGAAAATGATTTGGTCTGCCAAATAAGGGTTTTTTTTGGAAATTGAGATTTGAAATATCTGTAGGTTTAGCTTCTAAGGCAAACCTTTCCCCCAATAAAGGAACTTAGAACTGAATGTGCTTCAACTGGGGTTAGGAACTTCTGGAGTGACGCAAATGGGGGTCTTAAAGGGACACAGGTACATTTCCAACAAAATACACAAAATTCCATTAAAAGAGCTCAACTAATAGATTTGGACTTGCATTGAGAACTAAAAGCAGTTTACCCAATGGAAAGATAGGCAACATCGAAGGCCCTAATTTCAAGTCAATGTCAGGTGAGTCATTTCCAGCTTTTTTTATTATTGTCAGTCAAAAGGTTTTTTGTTTTAATACTAGTTAAATTTACATACAATAGTAAATCCAGAAACATTGGGTTAATGATAACATAAATAAGAGTGGCCAAAGGACCAGTCTGTAAGGTTTACAGGGAAATTACGCAATTTTGATGTGCATTTTCTTACATTTCAGTTGTACCACCTAAGCCCAATGGAATACAACAACTCCGGAGTCATTTTATTACAAAATTATTATCACAAAGACATTCATTTTCACGTTGAGGATTAATGCGTGTTGACCTTGTGCAAGTAGATGCTTGAAGGACAATGAATGGCAATAACATTTGGCTATCAATGGGAATTTCATATGAAACGTTACAAAAACTCTGGCGATCGTAAGTATATTCATTATATCACTACTTGTAACTCTTTCTCAACAACATCCTTGCTTTTTGAATCACAAATTCTTTAATGCGAGGAAGGACCAAAACTTCTCCAAAATAGCTGAGAACTTCTGGTCTCAAAGGAGATTCCATACCACACGACGCTAGCAAATTGTGTTTTTTTCGATTTGTATAGGCAATCTTGTTTTCTTGCTTGATCATAAAACCCGAGGTGCGATTACACCATTACCCATGTAAGAACATGCAATGAGGATGCAGCCATATCCTCATCACACAAAACACCAGCACCTATCAAGTTGTGTTTGTGTTTCACCACACAGGCTCCTGAGCTGAGATCTTGCGCAACGTATGTTGCTTGTACTTTGTTGTTGGTACTATCAGTGTCAAGATTGACAGACTTATTGCATCATGTGATCAAAAATGCATTATACATGGTGGGCTGGCAGTTTGTCTGCCTCTGCTGTGGAGAAGGTTGAACTCTGGCATAAGCCTGATATGTAGTGAGGTTCTGCAGGTCTGCCCAAATACACAATACAACTATTTTTAAAACAAAAAATGACTTTAAAATGAAGAGAAAAGGCCCCTTCTAGGTGGTTATTATAATATTCCCTGGCAGGTTCAAACTGCGCAGTGCAAGTCCCAAATCTATCTTGCTCTTAAGAGAAATGTGTTGTGGACATGGAAATGGCCTGTGACCACTTTTAAAGACCACCACTTTTGTAATACTCCAGCAGTTTCTAACCCCCAGATGAAGCAAATCAGTTCAGCGGTCCCTATAGGAAAATTTGCCTCGGCAAGCTAAACTTTAGCCAAATTCCAGCTACTATAAGCCTGCAAAATTTCTCAAATTTTAATTCCTAAGACTCTATACCTGTACCTTTGGGCAGACCAAATCATTTTCCAAGCCCCCAAAGTTCAGAAGTCGGGGCCGCAATCCCCACCTGAAAAGCAGTCAAGTGCCCCCTGTATTATACTCAAAAAATAATAGAGCAGGAGCATGGACCATGACCAGCGTCAAACATCGTTCACCCTCACTACAGACAGGTTTGGACACCTTTGGTAGATGGTTAAGTACTGACCCTTCTATTATCATGCTAGGTAGTTAGTACTTCTATTTGGTAATAGGGGCCAATTTAAGGTTACAAGGGGTCAAACCTTTCAAATGCTCCAATCATGTTGAAATATATGCCCATATCTGCCGCTAGTAAACGGATTCCAAAATGTATACTTTGTACCATCTGTGACCATTGTTTTGGATTTATAGGGTAAAAATGGCTGCAAATGGTAAAAGGGGGCAATTGTACAGGGTGTACAATCAGATCAGAAGTTGCTCCCAATTTGGTTAAAATTGAAAGAAGGTGTTCATCTAGCATAATGAGTCAAAATAAAGGAAATAGTTTGTACCATCGGCAAGCATTAGTTACATGTATAGGACAAAATGCTCATAGGGCAACTAATCCACTTGGCGTTGACTTCTTGACCTTATATGGTAATTAAACATTAACATAATCAAAATATTATACTTGTGATTAGTCCTCTTTCCTCAGCAAGACATGCAAGTATTAAAATATAATCAGATAAACTTTTAACACGACCCCGTGTACAAATGAGATTGACCTTTTTACCATTTTAGTCATTTCACTAGATAGCAATGGTCGTAGGTTGGACAAACTGTACCATTTGGGAAATCTTATGACTAGACCCGACAATATGCATACAATTTCAGACATGATTGGGGCCATTTCTAAAAATTTGACCCCTGTGTTTGTAACTTAAATTGCCCTATTGAAAAAGCGATAACCCAATTTGAGAGCACTACACCTACCTAGCATGATTTATATGGGTCCATACTAACTACCAAAGGTGTTTAAACCTTTCTGTAGTGGGGGAAAAAAGTCTTATTACACGGGTCATTGTCATCTAGGATCACCCCACTGCCAAAATTAGAAAAGTGATACCTGATGTGTTAATTTAGGGCATTCGTGTCAAATAGTTTACATTTTTTTTAATTTTTCCATATGGCTGCTAGCCCACCATCTGGATTTTCAAAAGGTCAACAATGGTCAGCAATGTTGTATCACCTATTCAGTTGATTTTTCCTGACAAAACTAATAGTAACGAAATACATCAATGGCTTGTTCCTTTTTAGGCCGGTTATTGCCAGGGAAAAATATGGAATATCTCATTTTCAAATGTCATCTTCGTCGCCCTCTTGAATTTTTAAGAGCACAGAGAGTCTTAAAAATGCTACAATAACATTCGATTGCTTTTCATGTCAAAAATTCTATAGAAAAAACAAACCTTTTAATGCTTAATTGTCATTGTCTACATAATCTGAGCAAAGCTATTTGTTTATAATACTACATTTCCCAAGGTGATTTTGGCCAGCCATCTTGGATTTAGAGGTCAAGATGGCATTTATATGTAATGTAAAATAGCCCCAACTTACCTGTTGTGCTAGAATTAGTGGGAAATGACATTTTATTCATCGCTCAGTAGTCATTCTGGTTCCAAGAAATAACGTTTTATGCATTTCAATGGTGTGCGGCGGCCATTTTGAAAAAACGACTCATTGCTATAAAAAGTTAGCCTGTCAGTTCTGTGAGGTGTATAGGAGCTATTTTTTTTTGGTAAAATGGCCATCTTGCCAAATCCCATCAAGAAAAAGGTATCCTAAAAAATGGTCACGGTCTCATGTGGAAAATGAATCTACTTACGACACTGTTCAACATAAAACTGACAAAAAAACAGGAGAATTGATGGCAGCTGTGGACTCACAACGTGAAGACACGTAACATAACTGGAGCCGTAAAATTACAAACCCATGCAGGGATGTAAAAACGGCCGTCGTCCGTAAAATCTCAGCTTCAATGTCTATCTGTTGGTTTTTGCTTGTTTAAACAATTATTAAGGAATTAAACGTTTTATAACATCTTCCTGACACATTTAGCACGTGCTGTAGCTATGGCATCATACAAACGTGTATTTACGTGACCACGTGGTTGTAAAAAATGTTTTATTGCAGGCAAACAATTTTGAGAAAAAGCAATAAAAAAGGGAGGAAGGAAAAGTGAAAGAATAAAAATATTAAACCACTTTATATAGGTAATATAACATTTCTAATGTCCACTTACTTAATCATCATAATACGAATCAACGTTTAAACAGTTACCTTAGATAGCTCTCGAACCAGGGTCTTAATATTACAAGTCCTACACCTTATACTTACACTACATTGACTTTACTGAAAGCAGAAGATGCTAAAATTAAATACATGTGTGTACTACTTTTTTTCAAATTAAACTAAATATAATACAAAAAGGAGGAAATGAGTTCTACAAGAGTTCTTTAAACTATTTTTAAAAATGATAGGGAAAAAGATTTTGCATTTTTTTAATGACGTAACTTACGACGTTATTTAACACATCTTATACATGTTATAGGTAAAACGATTTTCATAGTTCATATTGTCACATTAAAAACAAGTAAGTTACAAAAGAACATAATATTATGGAAAATATAATAACGGTCAGCGTATAATACTACCTTTTTCAAAATGTGTAGCATTATTTACTAGCCACTGTTTATTTACATTTTTTCTGCTTCCAAATTGTAATTTTATGTTAGGTATAGGTAATAAAGCGTGAAGATTATTGAATAATTGGTGTTTACCGTAATTTAAAAGGTAAAGTCTGGTAAAATTAGGAACATTTTTAACAGTGTACATATGTTAGAAATGCCTTAAGGCCCACACAAGATATTCAGAAACCGTGATATTTCAATTCTTTGGCCTTGAAACAAAGATGAAGTTCCTATCAGTGTCGTCAACTGAGATATGAGACTTTGAAAATAAGTATAGCGGCCATTTTGAAAAAAAAAAAAGCCAAGGCCGCTACAGGTCAAATTTATCTGGGGTTCCGTTTTGAAATAGTCGGTTATGGGTCATATTAAGTATGGCCCGGGTTATACTTCCATCACAACAAAGTGCATAGGTATGTGTAAAAAAAAAAAAAAAAAAAAGCACTGTTCGGCGACGCGAACGAACAACAAATTTTTAGTGTAAACATGACCTCTGGTACAAGTTCCCGGATGGAAATGGGCACCGAATGAGATGCATTTCGGGGATCGCGCAAATAGTCTATTGGCGGCTGTGTGTAACCAATTAGTAGCATAATTGCTGTATCTTTGAAGAGCGTATTTGCCGAAACGAACTTTTGGGCCTGCAAACGCCCGGTAATGTACTAGCCACTGTTTATTTACATTTTTTCTGCTTCCAAATTGTAATTTTATGTTAGGTATAGGTAATAAAGCGTGAAGATTATTGAATAATTGGTGTTTACCGTAATTTAAAAGGTAAAGTCTGGTAAAATTAGGAATATTTTTAACAGTGTACATATGTTAGAAATGCCTTAAGGCCCACACAAGATATTCAGAAACCGTGATATTTCAATTCTTTGGCCTTGTGAAACAAAGATTGAAGTTCCTTATCAGTTGTCGTCAACTGAGATATGAGACTTTGAAAATAAGCATCGCCCGGCCATTTGAAAAAAAAAAAAGCCAAGCGCCCACAGGTCAAAATTTATCTGGGGTTCGTTTTGTGAAATAAGTCTGTTTATGGGTCATATTAGTATGGCCCGGGTTTTTAATACTCCACCATCACAACAAAGTGCATAGGTAATGTGTTATTAGGACCACATTTTCGATACTTTAAAAAAACTGGTCGGGTGTTGTAAGACGTGTGGTAGCCAAACACTGTAATCTTCAGAAACCATGATGCAAACTTCGAACCGTCAGATACAAATCAGCCTAGGAATGATATGACATCATGTGAAAGGATTATCAATAATGTACATTTGATAATAAGCAAACTGATACTTTTGATGATATATAAAATTGCCATCCATTTTCAAAGTGAATGCCAACAGAGTGAAAATGACTATAATTCAACAGTATTGGATTTTTCTCATTTCTGAGATTAGTTTCTATTTGGGTTTTGACGGAAATTTTAAAAAATCACATTGGTCAATGACACATTTGTGGCTGATATTTGTATCAGGCAATTTTTGAATATCTTTGAAGTCAGAGCCAATAAATCCCCCCAGGCTACAATTACTTTCAAGATGCTTACTGTTTCCAAGTGTATCCAACAGCGTATACTTAAATTGAAATGACAAATGGAGCATTTGGTTAAGGTGGATGACCGATCGATCGCCTCCTCCCCAAAAATTACTCAATCAAAATGGAGAATTTTGGATCAGAAAAAAGCCACATATTTTTATAATTACCCCAGGCCTACGGAAATGTTTCTTTTGATTTTATGAACAATAAAAAAACGTCTACCACATTTATTAACACACACACACACCTGTCCTATAGGAACACATTTTTTTCTCTACTATCCAAACGGCTGGACCCGATTACTCAAAATTTGTAATCAGATACTGTTGGTGATATGCTCCAGTGAAGGATAAAACATGTATGAAAAATTGCATCAGATCGGGTCAACCCGCCTTTTCAATCACTGAATAAAGAACTGTGGTATTTAATTAGCCAAACCAACGCGTAAGAGTAATTTTAGAAGGCCACATTGTTCTAGCTCTTAAGAATTGCATGTATGCGCATGCTCTGTTGATTTCAACCCGAAAGGTGCACCGAGAGATTAACAGTTGTTGTCACATCAGTTGTGAAAAGAAATCGTGGACCCTGATTTGACACTAATGTAATACGGATTTCAAAACATATCTTTAAAATTGTGAAATATCTAATTTAGTATTGGCTCCAATACAACATTCACTTTTTTTAGGGTGAACCTAAACATGCCCTTGTATTCAATGTTAAGGTAATCTTGTAGTCAAATTCTGAGTACATGAAATAATTTGAAAATTCTAATTTATAAGAATAAACTCTATTTGATCCAATATACACCTGGAAATGTCTCCCGGTGTAGGCTTTAAAGTTTTGTTGTAAGACTCGCTCCTTTTGAGTGTACATTCTTTGGAATATCTATATCTCTAAACTAGTAAAGCCTCTCCATTATACGAAGCGTTGTAAGTGCCAACGTTGGTTTTTACGACTTTGAAGTGAATATCGACATAAAGGACCACTTTAAAAGATGTCGACAAAATGTACCAAATTGTAATTTTTTCTCCTCATGTCAAATAAGCAATATCCAACGTATCAGTACTCTGTCTTTTTGGCAAATACTAACAGAGAAAATTCATTAATTGTAAAATTCATATGGGGGTGATGACCAAAAGATATACCAGCTGAATCGAAGGCACTTGAATTGACATCACAATGCCTATTTGGGTTAATGTACTTGTCTACCAGGCGTACCAAAGGTGACCCTGTTTATATCAACAGCAACCTTTCCCGCCTTGCACACTCGTAATGCGCTACAGGACGGAGTCAGAAGAGAAGAATCCCGTGCGTATCTCACGCGCCAGCGCGATTGGCAGATCGCCGACTTTCAAAATGCGGATATCACGCGATATCACTTGATCATTGATAGGGAAACATCTTCAGGGAATCGAACTCTTGCTGTTTCAAAGAAACTTTTGCAAGACTAACCCAATTTAATCTGGGGACTATGATTGATTTTGTGATCCCTAGTTTAAAACAGAGCAAAAATAAAATAGAGATGTTTAAATGATTAAGGGACCATCTTCAATCCGTAAGGACTCACATTTGCTGTCCTTATCAGGCGTGTGTTACTTACGAACGGGACACCAAATATTATTTGAATGGGCCCGAATGCAACACAATGAAATCGTGTAAAACGGCACTGGAAATTTCAGAAAAATTCATTTTTAATTATTTTGGGTATGAAAAGAAGCGCATAAAAGTCAGACAATTACAAAAGAATCGGCGGACAATTACCACGCATAAAGCGGCCAGTGCGGAAAAACATAATTTGAGTACCTAGGAACCCTCAACATTGGTTTCCACTTAAGTGACACGAAGAGGATAAGGTCTTCTTACACAAGTTAAGGATGAGGATTTGGAGTCCAACATCAAGAAAACGAGGTTCCTGGAAAAATTCAGCAAAACTTTCTGCACTATTAAAGCGGCGTGTTCCGATCGTCGTTGGGACCCATGATCTACTCGCACTCGGAGATTGTGGACATGGACCAGTCTTATTATCTCTAAGGCAGCTATTCAATCTTTTGTACTTCAATCACAACTCTGAGTTTCTTATGATTCCAATCTACAACTCTATAAAATACAAATAAAATATAACTAATGTGTTCCTGGAGTGGGATTCGAACCCACGGCCTTTAGATAACAAGACGAGAGCCCATAGACAAACGCCACGCAATCCGAACCGGCAGGAAGTCGTTCTTTTGTAATACTCAATTAAACATGACCGGAATAAAGCGCAAACTCAAGTAACTGAATAGCGGCCCCTATGAACGAGTTGAAAAATATATGCTCCTGGAGCATGATTGGGCCAAAAATCTCAAGAATCGATCTACTTCGAGCTGCTCGTGTATTGTCAAAAACTCCCAAGTACGATCCCATAACTCCAAATCATATACAGCTTCACTGGTTACCCATCCTTAAATGATTGTATTCAAAATTCTTTGCTCCAAATGGAAATCGACTAAGTGGACTGCACCTCTTATTAAGCCAAATTCTCACCCCACATATACCAAGCCGCACTCTTAGATCTTCTGATAATTTTGTATAGTAGATTCAACCCATCGTTCACCTCTAGTAATTTGACGACGGTATAGGCCATGAATGAGGGGCATGTGCAGTGGGTGGAAATTAGAATAACACGCCAAATCTATTGACATCCGATGCAGCAGAAAAAGCAATTCTATTACTTAATGAAGCATTTCAAGTGAAGCACGCGATCTATAGCTACATTAATTCAAAACATTTAGTCGTGTCAACACGTGTAGTTATTACCGGATTTAAACTAAGTCCGACGGAATTAAAAAACAAATCACTAATTCCCCTCACGCCTATGGTTACCCAATTGTATCGTCCCCACATGCGGTCGAACATACGTCACTTAATACCTGACCTAAATTGATCGTTTTATGGTTTGGATATAAATTGGGTAGCCCCTACCGAAGTCCGCACTTACGTAAGTAGAAAAGATTATCCATTTTGGAATATCAGATTACCGATTTGTTTCAGGAGCTGTGAACGTAAGTGCACCCCCTAATAATAAGTATTTTTAATAGTTGAGACAAATAGATGACGCGTTTTGAATAAACTAAAATAAATTGACAAATTCAATAACTTTGGAAATTTATTTTTCAGTATTAAAGAGGAAAATAACAGACAAAAACAAAAACAAATTGGAAGTTTAGAAGTTAAAATGTATGAGAAGTTCAAATATTATTTTGTAAAGGCCAAAAAAAATAACACAAAGCATGGGGTTGGGAAAAAGTTTGGATGTCGACTTTTTTTAACAATTCGCAATTGTTTAAAATTTTAAACAGCCTGCATGTCAAGAATAAAATTACAATACTTATCACCAGCAATTGCCTGTTCAAAATCGATGTATATCCTTCCGTCTTTGTGGTCAACATGGTTAAGTAGCACGAGTACGCTTCGGACTTAAACAAATCGGAAATTCGGTAGGAATGCGTAAATTGCCGGTGGACGCGCGTCGGGGTTAACTCTATCGAACCTAACTGGCTTAAGTCCGACGATTTGATGCCGAAGAAGCGCAGGGTTAGTCCGGTCGTAACTTTAATACCGCGTAGTAGTTAAAGTACGTGGGGACGCGTTCTATCGGAAGTAACGGTGGCATTTTCGTGTTTTCTGAAGTAAAACACGGAAGCAGTGGAGGCTGACACCGTCTCATTTGTGTTAGTCGGGTGTGGGCGAAGTGGGCGACTCTACGCACCTTGGAAAAAATGGGAGACATTCTGAAGGACGGGATGAAAAGGGGGTAAGAAAAGAGAGCGAAAGAGGTAAAGAGAAGAGGAGAGCAGGGAGAAGTTGGGTGTGGTGATGTTATGATTACAGCATGGCAGAGGGCTGAACGTTCATTTGGCGAATCAAAGAAATAAGTCAGCCGGCAAAGCGAAGCGCGTACATCAAACGTTTCCCAAATCCTACATTATTGTTTCCAAAATCCTGGATACGCCGCGCCACTGATTCGGGGGAAAATTAGTCTTTGACCATCCATTGCAAGGGAGACATCTACAGATCCTTGCCCAAAAAATTGAAAAGAGGTCTAATTACGCGTTGACGCCCCTGAGGAAAGCCAAGATCGTCATTCTGCATGTTGCGATCATGACCTCTATACATGGATAGCAGTCTCGCACGTAATTTATAGTCTGAGACTGAAACAACCGGAACTTTCCCCAGCGGCCCATGGTGTGGCGGGCAAGACATGAGAGGTCACCGTACTGAGTCAATGTAACATCATGCAAACGCTGGAATATTTCTTGTATTTGAAGAAAAATCTTAATATTTTATAAAATTGTGTGGGTAGTAGCATCGACAAATTATCAAAGTCAGGTGCTGCGTATAATTCCGACAATGGCCGCGATATAGACCCTGGGCATTCTATTGGCAGCTATACAAATATTAATGATGAAGGGTTGAAACAATAAAAAAGTCTGCAAAAGAAAAAATTGTGTTATAATATTGTGTGAAATTTTACAGTATAAAGCTTACAATTATAAGTTGAATTTTACGTATTAGGGCAAACATAATCGGTAAGGTTGCCTATGCGAATTCTTAAGCAATTTAAAGTAGTAAATTTGTCACCGCCCCCTCCCCCTCCCTACACTGATGCATCCCCGTTTCCAATACCCTGACTGTGAACGCCACTGCAATAATAAAAATCCCTAGTAAATATAAATAACAGTACCCGAGGCCGCACAGAAAATAGAGACAGTGTTCAATGTAACACGAAAAGTACACCTACCTCCCAACTCTGCCCTATCTATTATCCTCAATTACAGTACAAGACACACAAACCGCAACCTTAACCCGCCCCTTTAATGGCGCACTACATACCGGAACTTCCTTCCCGTTCACCTCCCGTCCCCTTCTTCCCTGCATTCTTCCTCCTTTCTTTGTTATTTTTATGTATTTATTTCGTAATCAATAAGGTAAGTTGGAATTATTCCTTATCCATTCATTAATTCTTTCCCTCATGCATTCATCAAGCGTTTATTGTATATGCATTATTCTCTATGATATAACATGCGCTCCATTTTCACATTATTTCACATTCTCAGTTGTTGCAGTGTATTTTAGAAAAGTCTCCTTATTTCAGTTATTTCTTCTTTTTTTTTTTTTTTTTTTTTATGCAGGTGATTTCTTATAGGGTTATCAAGCTTGAGTTACCAAATTCACCGTATCATTCACAATACACTGGAACATTCCCCGGCTCACAATCGCCATTTCCCACCTCACACAATCCCATTGCATAACTGCCATCACCGTCCCTCCATCCCCTCCCCTCCCCATTCCCCTTCCCCCTTCCCCTCCCCTCTCCCCTCCCCCTCCCCTTCCCATTCCCCTCCACCCATTTATCCCCCATCCCCTTCCTCCTCCCCTCCACGGGTCCCTGACCTCCCTACCCCTTCCCCTCCTCTCCCTTCCCCTGCCCCATTCCCACTATCCTCCCTCCCCTCCCTTTGCCATTAATTACCATTTAAAAAATGGTCACGGTGTTTAGGTTCCTATGCCATGAAAGTAAACATATTTCGATATACGTTAAAAGATGTTTTCCACATGTTCTCTTCTTTTCAATTTTAATACTTATTCTAACCTTCTTTGTTTGAAAGTTTAATATTAACACTCCGAAGCCAGTTGCCATGGACCACTGACGGTCACTAGTACCGGTATTAGCTTATCGGACTTAAAGTTATGTCGGATCTTAGCGCTAATAACCGTTAAATACGCGTCCACACGACCAAATGTAAGTCCGATAGTAATACCGAACCGGACAGGATTTGAAACAAAAATATCCGATTCAGTTCTCGCCCACACGGCAACTTTAAGTCCGACGTTAATACCACCAAATTTTAATACGGTATTAAGTGACTTAAAGGTGCAACGAGAGATTTTGAGCCACCCAAATATTGTGTCATACTATATTTTCATATAGATTAGCCCTCCAATAGATTTTCGTTCTTACCTTTTTATATATGCTACAGAAATGTCTAAAGAGAGAAACCATTGATTTTTATTTTGCTTATATTTCAATGTAAAAACATAGCAATTTCGTTTCGTATATTGCTCCTATAACCGAAATTAGAAATTTTCCCAATAATTTGGTACCAAGAAACATTTCTTTCTTTCTCACAGCTTAATCCTTTCAAGATGGGATATTTGATAAGGAAAGCTTTAAGGTTCTACAACATCAAGGGCCAAAAAAAAATCTTTACTTTCGATTTTTTATAGGGACACCTGATTTGTGAAATCTCCTCGTGGCACTTTAATGTCCGACCGTGGTGACACGACTATTATGGCCATGATGCTAATCGCATTTGCCCTTCAGCGGTAGCAATGTACAGGTTGAGTTGAATGTTCACTGCCTTTTGTGCGCCATACATGATTTGCATACCAAGAATACACAAGGCTTTGCACTCTCCAGGTAAAAATGATGTCAACATGAAGGCCAGATAATCTTGTCGTTATGAAACAAGTGAATCTGGCCACTTATTCCTTTTTTCTGCCTTCCTCTCCCACTAATCGATCGAACGCTGTCCAAACTTTTCCTCTGGTAACGATGGTTTGTGAATTTACTAATAACAAAACAACTCCCTAGAACGTTGATCTCCACATGGTGATAGGGCGTTTTCTTCATGCGCTCCTAAATTGTGGAACTCTCTTTCCATGGACATCCGCGGTTGTGTTTTCTTCTACACATGTAAAAGGACTTTAAAATCAGCTTATGAACACATTTGTTCCAGTCTGCATCTGGTGGTTTAATTTATATTATTTTATTTTGTACTTGATTCCTTTGATTCACCTATATGTATATCTAATGCCATATTCATTTTTGTTTTCTAACTCAAGTTGACATATTTCAGGGTGTATGTATTTCTGTCATTTGTTTTTTATAGCTTGTTAGTACCTATTGTTTCCAGCGCCTCGGAATAGGCTTACTAGCTAGAGGGCGCCTTTAATACATGCTGTTATTATTATTACCTACCCCGGGAAACAGATGGGTATCGATTTTACTATCAGATTGAAAGTGGTATTTTTCTCATTGTCGTCCTCTTTGATCCCTCAAAATGCATTTCATTTCCAAGATATAAACAAAAACAGCCGCATTTACCCAAATATTATTCGTCACAGTATTGAAGAAGGCTTGCAATATTCCTTATTGCTTCTACATCAAAAACCCAGTTGGGTTTTCCCACAGTACTTGAATGGGCGTATGCGCAAGTGTCAATGAACCTCGCAATATCAAGTAGAGAAAACAATAGATTTAAAATCAGAACAAACCCCTTTAACATAGCTCTAAGGGATAATATTATTAGTGAAAAAAGATTATTTAAAAAATATTGATTCGATATCGGTTTCGAATTGGGGCAAAAATGATTTTTGCGATGCGCCAATTTGGACCGATAAATAGCTATTTTGGGGGCCGCTTTCCCTCCACACTGCTCCACATAAATAGACCAATGTTACAGGTGTCCCCAAAAAAAAATTACCTACAAAGCGCCTCACCCCATTTCAAGTTTATTAAACATTTATGCAAATTATTTTACATATTGCGGAATGTATTATTCATTAAGCTTTTAATACAGAAATCCCCGTTAGAAACTCGCAGAAACTAGCGAGCGAACAAAGGGGGGGGGGGTGTACCACAAATATAGGAAAGTGTCACCCCCCCCACACAACACACACACACCACACACAACAACAACACACACCTTTAATGAGATTTTGGCGGGACACCCCGAACCCCCCTTAAGGTGGTCCATCCATTTTTTTTTTCGCTAAAATGAAACGCAAGGAATGCACTTACAATTACCTAAAAGCCTTGAACCTAGTCGTTTTTTTTTTTTGCATTTGTGTGCGAATAGGGAATCCGTTAAGGGGGTGGTAACCACCCCCGGTCGACAGATAAAAACTGAATTGGTGCAATCAAAATTTCGCAGTAAAAATATTGCAAATTTTGCAGTAATATACGGCATTCTGTCGACTACAGTCGTAGTGGCCGGTTCCAGTAATCAGAACAACAATGGGCGCAACTAAGAGTTAAATACTACTGCGAGTTTAATCGCAAATAAGTTTATTCCTTCAGACTCTTTATTGACTACGGTTATTGTTGTATCAGTGGACCAGAATATACGATTCCTAGCTGAAATACAATGTGTAAAGAGTTAATTTGAAGCAATTGTAACGTGTTGTTGATACAACGTAATTTTTAAAACCTCTGCTTTTCGCCGCTGTTTTTCCAATTCTGGAGCCGCCACTGATACGGTGAAGATTATACTACCTCTAAAAGAAAATTTAATTAAAACTCATGGAAATGCGTGTATTCAGTGAGAATAAAAAACAAAACTGACGACCACACCAACTTAGTAAACCTGTCCACCAATGTAGTCTTTCAACTAAGCAAATGCAAGTCTTATGCCATGAAGAGGTCTGTCCCCAACGCAGCTCAAAAGCGACTTGGACACAAAGCGCAATATGTGGCATACGATCCCGGCCTAGAAATAGACGAACAGCAGATTACTTATATTAACAGTCAACCCATGCGGTTCCTCGGGAAGCTGATCTATAACGACCTGAAGGACAATAACATCAAAGACATGGTATGCACAAAGCTGACAGAAATGCTTCAAACAACCAATTCAAGTCAACTGAGTCAAGCTATGGATATACAATAATGCTATTGTACCCAAACTGACGCGTCGTGGAAGTCCATCATCTATAGCTTCCCAATTACCTACGTCGAAAGTCTGGAAGCTACTTGCACCAAATACCTGAAGCAATGAGCAGGTATAAGGAGATGCACCACCACCAGCGCTCTGTACAGGAGCAGGAAACACTATGGCCTGCAACTGAAAAGGCTAACTACATCAGTCAAATGTATGCGAGTAACTATGTGCCAAAACAAGTACTCTAAAGAAGGAAGTACACAGACACTCTACAGAAAATGCATGGAAAGTAAAAAGACGAAAGCCAGATGGAATGGTATAAAAGAATTAGAACAGAAAGAACGGCATCTAATTCTAAATGAAATGGCTAGAGGTCAGACGGATAGAGCCGTTCTTGGGTACAAAAAGAACCAAAAGCTGATCAAAGACATGAGTCATCAAGAATAAAGGAAATGACTAATAAAAGATGTAAATGAGGAAGACATGTTGGTCTACCTTTACGGATGTGCGAAACAAGGGCAGTGGTTGGGAGTCTGTCATGCAGGTCCACAATTCCAAGAAGAAACTTTTGTATGTCTGGACTCCAGAGCTGCTGTCTTTCCACACCAATGCAATTCATGATCAACGTCCATCCACTGCCAATCTGAAGCTGTGGGGCAATACCAATTTTGGACTCTGCCAATTATGTCATCATCGTCATTGTACACTGTTCCACATCCTCAATGGTTGTAGCTACTCATTACAAAGCGGAAAATACAACTGGCGCCATGACCAAACACTGAAAGCAATCACTACAGGTCTGGCACCATACGTCGTAGAGGCAAATCAGAAAAAAAACATCGCACCTGGGAATCTGAACTCAATCTCTACAGTAGCCGTTCGCACAGCTGATGGTACAACCTATCGAAATCCAGTCTTACCAATGCCTAAGACAAAGCCAACAACATTCTGAAGAAGGCCAATGACTGGATATTCCAGATGGATGAGGAACACAAACAAATAGTGTTCCCTCCAGAAATCACTGAGACAGTTAAGGGACCAGATATCACCATCTTTTCTACCAAAACAAAGACAGTGATCATCTAGAGCTGACGGTCCCTATGGAGGAGAACCCATCAAATACATATGTAAGAAAGAAGTGCAAATACCAAGATCTAGTGGCTGACTGTGAGAGCAGAGGATGGTATACATACTACTTTCCAATAGAAGTAGGAAGCAGAGGTTTCTGCAATACATCAGTCAACAAATGCCTGGCATCCTTGGGCATTCCTGAAGGAAAGAGAAAGGCTATAACCGATACAGCAGCCAAAATTGCACTCAGAGTGAGCTATGACATCTGGCTCAGCAGAAGCTCAACGGCATTCAGACAGATGGAGCTACAATATGCTCCGAGGGATGTGGAATGGTTGAGCGCTCACAAAACCAGGTTTAACCCGCCAAAGTCTAGTCCAAAGCCCAGGGACCTCAGACACACTAATCTAGACAAAGAGATACTGCATAAGGTGAATTTTCCCTACTAAGTCACCTTCACAGAGGGAGATATATCAGGAGTGCTTATCTTGAACGGATAAAACTAGGCTCCGAATGTGACAACGCTGGTGTTCTACCAATGAACTATTTCCCACAGCGTGTACATTACTTGTACATAAGTGAAGGCTTCATCAGTTTGTGTATTCTGATTGCTAATGTCAGAAACAACTATGGTATCCATCTTCATCTCGATGAAATGGTCACTGTAAATGTTGGTGCTGGGCTTCTTGTTTTTGTATAGCGTCCACTGCAGATTTGTCACCAGGTTTTTCCTTTTGGTCTTTGTTTCTGTCTGCTACGCCATTTGGATCTATCGTCCTCCGTGGTTTCCCTCTCCTTGTCGGCACACTTTTTTGAAATGGCTCATTTTTCCACACTTAATGCTCACATTTTATGCCTAATGCTGGGCAGTGATCTCTTGATGGTTGTGTTGTCCACCACAGTTTCTGCACACTCCTGACTTTGATGCTTTAATTGCATTAAGGCCTAATGGGGTTTTGTCTGTCTGTACCAGCGCTAACTGGTTCTTATGTGCAATTGAGGCTACATGCGTGCGGCCTAGATCTAGCGCTTGCTCTAACGGCAATGATTTATCTTTTGCTAGCAGCTCTTTTTGCAGTTCAACCTTCAGTGATTTGTTTAACTATCTCTCTTTGAGCTCATCGTCTTAAAAATCGCATTTGAACGCTTGTAATTCGATTCTGGACACAAAATCATCTATACACTCATGTGGTTGGCCAAGGAACCCTTCCCAAACTTTCTTGGGGTCTTTTTCTTTCTTCGTCGGGCAAATCCCAAGAGTTGTACATCTTGATACCAGTAGCACCGGTAAAAAGCAGGATATGGTCGACTTGCTTCCGTTCGTCCACACTCTTGACGCTAAAGTACAGCCCACATTGCTGCTGGAAGGTTTGTATGGCATTAGCTTGGTCTGGGTCTTCCCAGGTTATTCTTGGCATAAATGGTTCAGCCATTTTAGAATTTGTTAAATGTGCACTAAGACTTGAGTTCAGTCTAATTGTAAGCTTAGTAGGACTTGCTTGAGGTTGAAGTAATACTAAAATTAATAATTCCGACTAGCTGTGACTAGTAGCTCACGGAGAGGCTCGGGGACTGGGGAGTCTTGCACACGCATGCGAGACTTGTTTACAAACTCTTGCACGTGTTTACTTCAGCGACTTGCAAATGGGGCTTAAGTAAGTTTGGACTTAGTTTAAGTTATTACAGTTCACACTTGGTTCATGAATACCGGTACAGCTGAGCTAGCACGAGTTCTGTAGGCTAGCGTGCGTTATTTGCGGTTACACGGATGCGCTTTTTCCTTTAAATTCGTTAAGTTTCACTTTGGACATATCGTTGACAAATTTTACTACATCAGACAACCAATAAATCTGGTAATTGTGACGAAATTTGCGTTTTCAGTGACACCATCCAGTAAACAGTTGTGCAAAATTAATTTCAGTCATGTCAGTCTTGGAAGTTGGACAGAGTTCAAACAGTTCAGGAAGTAACAGCGCACTATTCTAAGCACAAACAAACCTACTCTATAGAAGCTGTACAAGATTTTCACACATGCGTAGATCGACTCTAGTCACCGACGCTAGTTACCGGTTTCACTTTGCGCCTGTGTAGTACATTCCTATTTATGCAAATAATCAGAAAGCTTTCGGATATTTATAGCGCGCGATCAAGTCACGGCTGACTGACCCAAGTTTAAATGAACCGCGTTGCAGTATACACACAACCGAATTAAATGCATTAAATCTTTGTGTCATGCGTACCATGCTTGACCGCGCCGCAACTGAACCGTGCCGAGTCAAAACACAGTTCTAAGCATATAATTATGACAGCAATCAATACTTCTATTGCATTTCCCAATTTAAACCTGGTTCCACTGCCGAAAAATAGTCATGCATATTAGCAATGGAAACGTAAATGTCATCTTGCATATCAGAATTGACCAAAGTGACACCGACACAAAAAGTACATCTCGCTATTCAAATCATATCGCGCATAATCTAAGATTATTTATGAGTACTTTTTGAAACCTCATGCCTCAATTTCTATGATTGACTCATAGCGCAACGTTACTAACACAAAGCAACAACACCACTCACAAACGGAAAGTTAGATTTGAATTCTGTTTTCAGCTTCCGATAGCTGAGACCACCCTGGATTTGCCCATTATCATTGCGGATATATTTCTGACCACCTGAGGTCTGAAAAGTCTCTCGAACGTCATAAACACATTGCCGAATTTCTGAAATCTTCCCAAGCTGTATCACAAAAATATGCACCATGCCGTTAATGAGCGCGCTCTTCATCCATCATCGGAACTAGTTGCGACGAAGTTTGATCATGCTAAGCCGAGTTTTATAATTTAAAGTTTACGAATGAAATAACGTTTACGGCCTGCGTCCTGTTGTGCAACAGGTTCGATTTACTCTAAATAACAAGACGCTTTACGGGTAGCAACTGGAAGACTAGCTGTTTTGAAATACTTTTTGAGACATACCAAGGTATTATTATTATTATTTCAGCAGATTGTGGCATGTTTTGACCCATTTTTTCTGATTTGATTTCAATTTTTATTTTTTTTCCTCAAAAATAAAAACAAAACACCTTTTTTTTCAAAAAAAAGGTAAACCGGTAGGGACGATGGTATACAGTCGGGAGGATGAGGACAATCAAACAATATTTTTTTGCCTAAACAAGTGCAGCGGTATGCACAGGCTTCAACGGTTGAACATAGAAGGGTTAATTGTCAATGTTAGTGTTTAGATTAAGAGTTAAAGTACACATTTAGTCGGTAAGTTAAGGTATTGGCATTATGATTTGGTTTCTAAGGAGTACGCGCAAGCCGACTTTAATAAACTCGGAGATGAGCAAGCGTGCATTCGTTTGCGATTTTAGCGTCGCAAAAGTTCATGAGCGATTTTCCACTTCTGCATTTACGCGAATTTGTAAAGCGTTTGCAAAATCGCGTAGAACTTTGATGTTGCTAGGACAAGTCCACCGAGCTATATTTACTAGTCTAAGAACGCGCCTGATTAATTACGCGTCTCACCTTTCACGCACCCATTTTTTGTTTTGCTGTGTGACATATAGGCGTAAAATAACGCGAAACGCATCGTCTCTAGTGAAGATGGAAATTTCCCTCTAAAAATGCCCTTTTTCGACGATTTTCAGGAAAACTAATCCGGTGACACAATTTTTTTTATTTCGGTATTTTCAAGTATGCAACTTAGACCTAAACATATGTGAAAATCAGAAAAACGTTCGGCCCCTTTGTTATCATTTTGGAGCACTTTAGTATCGTTAAATCACATTTCCCATAGAGTTGCGTGGTAAATAATGTAAAATTTTGAGCAAAAATGTATTTTTTGAAAGTCTTTTTTCTCAAAAACGAATATGGTAAGCCATATTTTTTTTTCAGATTTGTTATCAGCACAAATGAATGTACTATTATATCAAATTTTAAAGAAATTCGACGGCCCATTTAAATCATGACGCCAACACCTTAAAGCAATTAATAAGGATCGTGTTAATTTACCGTTTGAAACTGCTATTGAATCCGGCAGAACTGGAAGATCAATGGTGTTTTGTGCAACTGCATCTGTTATCGATAGTTTGATAGTCTCCGGGACGTTGGGTATCTCAGTTGCTGATAAATCAGATAAGATGACTGCGAAGTGAATTATAATACTCCCTTCACTGCAAAATAATTACAATTGTATAAGCAAATACTTATTACATATAATTTTGTTAACAACAATACGGCTTTATACCGATTTAGTTGTAATAGATCGTGGACCGACCTCCTATTTCGGAGGTGACGCGTATATGTAAGGCCATGCTGTTGAGACACCATTTTCAGCATTGTTGTCACTCAAACCTCCAATATTGTTTTTTTTTATTTCACCACTGTCACATAAAGACCTCCACATTTTGGAAAACTTGTCAAAATTGTCACCCAAGGACCCATTTTTGGGAAAAATTCGCCAATTTGTCACCCAAGTAACCTCCAGTAATGGGCGGTTTTGGTTTCTCTGATCCAAAGACCTCTATCTATCTATTTTCTCCACGTTCTATGTCACCAATTATACACGATTGTTTGAAAGCGTCAGCTTTACCCCACATTTATTTAATATGTGAAGATAATTGAGTGACTTAGTATAAAAACGGCGTATGCCACATTTAGAATTTTGAGAAAATCGGAGTTTTGTAGGTGGTATTCAACATGGGAAAAGTAAAAAAAGGGTGTTTTCTATTGCTTGCAGTGAAGTATTAATTAAATGTCGCATACGTCGTGTTTATACTGAGCTACTCAATTTTCGAGTGTAATTTGAACATTTTAAAACTCGGCTTTGGCAGAATATAATTATTTTTGTACAAGTTGCTTTAGTAATGATTTATTGATAAAATAGCGCTGCAAGCAAACAAATGTTGCTAATGTAAGATTCTGGCCCGAAATCAAGCTCCAAGAGCATTCATTTTCACCACGTCTCATAGCGGCGCTATTCATGATTATGCGTACGCTTTATTCCATGAATGTATTAATTTAAGTATTACAACAAAAAGACTTTCTACCGGTTGAGATTGTGTGGCGTTCGTCTATAGCTGCTCGTCTTTAAATCCAAAGCTCGTTGGTTCGATTTCCACTTCAGACACAAATTTTACTTAATTATTTTATTTTATTTTGGAGTTAAAAAACATCAAATTGGCGAGTAAAGTAGAAAATAGTGGGAAAAGCTGTCTTATAATCTAAGTGAACCGGTTATGGTCCTGGAGCGTGATTTCGGGACAGAATCTCACACGTTACCTGAATCCTGTATTTCAACTCTTTCGAAAGAATCTCCGTAAATGCCTTGAAGAGTGCTAGTAAGCTGTAGTTAAAACAGGATGATAATATTTCATGTATGATAAATGTATAAAACAACAAAGAATAAGAAACTTCCACAGTAACGAAACGATTTGTTGTTACTCTAAAAGATCTTTTATTCAGATTGAAAAAATCAGAAGATGTCAATTACTCGTAGCCATGGCAGCAAACGAAATATATAAATATTGTTTTGTTTCATTTTAGTGCGTTTGTTTTATGTTTTGTGTGAGATTTTTACAAAGAGTTATATTGTTTCAAATGATACTTGCCTCCCTCTTCAGTTTTGTTGTTCGTTGCAGATAGTTTGTTTTTTAACTTGTTTCGTTTAAGAGATCCAATAGACACCCGTGAAAGAAGTCGATTGATTTTGTTGGGCATATATATTCGATTTATAGATGCGAAAATGTTCTACCAGTATCTCGGTTCTGTCTCTGTTAAAAAATTCTGTTCGTTGTCGAACTTAGCATTAGCTTGGCCAACCATAACATTAACTGGTTTTTTAAAACAAATGACTTAAAAAGTTTGTGTGCGCGCTTGTGTGTGTGTGGGTGTGGGTTCTGTGTGTGTGTGTGCTGTGGAGGGGGGGTGTTGTGTGTGTGTGTGTGTGCGACGTATGTTTTGTATGGTGTGTGTGGGGGTGTCGTGTGTGTGTGCGAGTATGTGTGTATGTGTTGTGTGTGGGGGGCGCGCGCGCTGTGTGTGTTCGTATGGGTGAACGAGTTTAACCGAGTAGTATGTGATTGTAAATTTGTTCATATTTTACAACTTATCTCCACACAGTAAAGACAGATGCAAAAGCAAAAGAGGCAGGAATTGGAAAGCGGCCTTTTTCTCCCCGTTTCATGCGGTTTTAATGCCACAGGCATCGGCCCTTGCAAAATTGTTGCTATTTTTAACAGCAGCAAGCAAGCAGCAAGCAAGACCATTTTAATAGTATCTCAGCAATGTAATTGCTGAGATACTTATGTTCTGCAATACTTCTGTTTTGATTTGTTCGTTGCAGATAGTTTTTTTTACTTCGTTTCGTTTAAAGAGATACAATAGACACCCTTGAAAGAATTAGATTTATTTGTTTCATATTCGACGTGACTAATGCGAAATGTTAAAATATGTCCGCGTGCGGAACCTTGACGCATTAGCTTGGGCCAAAACATAACTTAACTGGTTTAAAACAAATGACTTAAAAAAGTTGTGTGCCGCTTGTGTGTGTGTGTGTGTGGGTGGTGTGGGTGTGTGTGTGTGTGTGAGAGGGTGTTGGGTGTGTGTGGGTGTGGGCGAGTAGTGTGTATGGGTGTGTGAGGGTGTGTGGTGTGTGTGTGTGTGTGCGAGTTGTGTGTATGTGTTGTGTGTGCGCGCGCGATTTGTGTGTGTTCGTATGTGGGTGCACGGTACGGTTATGTGATTGTAAATATTTTGTCATATTTTACAACTATCTCTCACACAGTAAAGATGCAAAACGCACAGAGGCAGGAATTGGATAGCGGCTTTTTCTCACAGTTCATGTGATTTAATGGCACAGGCATCGGCTTCAAATTTCGGTGCTATTTAACAAAGATGGCGCAGCAAAGCAGACCATTTTAATAGTATCTCAGCAATTAAATACATACATATTGGCAATTTCACATGATGAGCAGCAAGGCAAACATCACCACGCTATAAATTGTTCTTTTGTTCCTTTTTGTTTGCCTATTCATCACTAACTTTAAAATGATATTCTTTTTCACTATACCAAAAAGCTGCTTTCTAAATTAAGGAATAACTACGGAGCCGCAAAATGACTTAAATGAATTATTAGTATGAACAGTGGTTGATTTTATTGGACTCCGGGGCAAGGGGGCCTCAATATTGCATATGATTTGATGTATAAGGGAACTGACACTGAATAAAGGCTTACTTAACTGGGAAGGGGCAGACATAGCTAATTGCAGAAAAGGTGAGAAAAGAGACAAATATTGATGTAGTAATAATAATATATGCCATGAGTCAATAAAATGGGGGTATTGTATTATCAAATTATTTTGTTAATTGTTACGTATGGCACTACTAAAATTGTCACATGAGCGATGTAGGTGAACATCAGAAAGAGTTCGTGCGATGAAGTGATTTTGTTTCTGGCTATTTTATTTATATTGTTAAACAAAAAATAAAACTTCCGATATAAATTTACACTTTAAAAAAAAAAAAAATAATAAATTGGTGAATTATGAATAAAAGAACAAATGGTTCAGTCCAAAAAATGCATATGGACAATCAAATCAAATTGATAGATGAACCTTGGTTCTGAACAAACACACCCGTTTCAAAGCAACTGAGTTGAAAGCTTATTTACTAAGTTAAATTTAAATCACTTGTGTAGCACTTTATTAAGTGATAATTAGTAATAGTATAATTATTATAATACAAATTTATCTGAAATAAAACGCATAATGTATATGTAAATTATGAAGAGCTCATTTCCCAAAAGGGCCTTATCCACCTTTGGATTTAAATTATTATTTAAAAAAGACAAATTGGAAAATGGCACTACGATTCATAATTACTCTATTTGATTTCTAGGAAAAGTGACAGCAGTTAAAATCATATTATAGGTTACCCTTAATCCTTTCTTCATAAAAGAATTAAATTCAACCTTCTAATTCTAAGTCCTGAAATACCAGGTTTTGTTAAGCGTTATGGACTCCACAATTTTCTGAGCTGCCACCAAAAATATGGATGAGTAACATTGAAGTCCTGTCTCATGTGATTTCATACCGTAGTGATACTCGTAGTTATGCACTCAGACACCACCACATCGCAACTCTCTAATACAGCATTAAAGACCACCACAAGGAGATTTTTTTGAAGATACTACAAAAAATTCTCTCTAAATTTGATTAGTTTATTGAACAAACGGAAAAGAAAAAACCAAAAACATTATTTGAACTTGGTTTCTGTTCTGAATCTGCCCATCGAGAAGTATACTAAATCTTTTTATACATAAAGGACGGGTGGGTTTATTTCACTTCCAGTTGTGATTTAATACATTGGTAAGCATTCTAATAGTAATAACATTTTTTTTAAAACTGAGTGCACTTTGCTGGAAATATCCTCTTGTCTCGTGATGGTTGTATAGGTATAACATGCAGTAAATCATGTTAGGCAGAGGATGGTAGAATATACTTAAAAGTTTAATAAATAACCCATTGTGGACACTATAAGCTTTTTGTTGTTGTTTTGTTTTTTATAAATAGCGAATTTTGTAGATAAATTCTGGAAAATACCAATTGGCCCTTCCAGTAAATTATTTTTCCAATACTTTTTTTGGGGTTCAATGAAAGTCTGACTCAGAGTTCGAAATATAAATTTTTTGTGTAAATACTTAAAAAATAGTCTCTAGCACAGAGATAGTAAACCTAAAATGCGCTCTCCAACATTTGAGATGGAATCCGATCGTTCGTTTGATGCAGTAATCTTTATGTACGTAATGAAGTGCCATAGGATACCGTGTATAACAAAATTGCGGATCCGGATTTATAACAAAGTGTGATTTTTTTGTATGAATGACTCGATTTGGAGCTTAGTTATTTCACACAGGAACTAGTATATGGACAAGCTTATGTATATGGAAAAAACACGAATTCTTTGAAAATTGAGGTCGCCCCTCATCTGAATCTCCACCCAGTAATTAATGCTTATCTTACCTCACTGATTGCCCGTCTTTGGGCAACTCCTGATATGCTGTTGATGTGGGATCTTCCAGGTCCTCAGTGTATTCTTGGTCGATTTGCCATTTCTCTTTTCTTCTCCGTCGAAAATGTGAGTACAATGTTGCTGGCATTTGAATGCAAAAATTAAATGTGATATTTCTCCACATTTTAGATCAAAGTCCTAGACATGTAATTCATAGTTGTCGCTCAAAAGCAGAAGACATTTGCAATTTGCACAAGACTCACATAATTATGTTTGTTCGACAGTAACGAGTGTTTCAAACCCTCCCTTTTTTTGCGATGATCGGACAAGATAGCTCAATCAGGTAAACGCTCGACTCCAGTGTAATGTGCTCATCCATCCATGCGTATAGAGCGTGCGTTTCCAGCCCTGTGAGATTCGGCCTATGTTTGTGTAATTTCCCCTGGAACAAGAAATTAACCACTTAGTTGTCCCGATTTACCCATGCGATATTTGGAAATCTGGTCCGGTTTCGATGGGTTATCTCGATGTTAGTTTGCTGATAAGGGAAGCTCTGCATCCTGATCTGCTGTCAATCCACTTTGAAATATGCTCAATGGTTTATTATGGTATGGTTCACCCCCCGTTGGGCCACAGTGAGCAGCGGCCATTTGTGAAAGCGCTTAGAGGCCAAAGAGCATACGCGCTACATAAAGTCGCTAATTTTTTATTTTTATTTATTTAATTCGAAGGTCCATTTTCCATCTTCGCACGTAATGGGTATAGAAACGGCGTTGGCCAAAGTGAAAATGTAAGCAGTTCATTGGCTGATTCCCAGTTTCACTTCGATTAGTTGAACCCAGGTAGTACGACGCGCTGCGAATTGAAGTTATTTTTATGTTGAAGCGCTCGCGTCATACGCGTTTTGCTACTTTGGCCGCGCTTGCCACCGTTGCGTCTCGTTGCTCGTATATCGTTTGCGTTCACGGGGGTTTTTGTTCGATTGTTTGTCACTGGGTGGTGGCTGTCCTTTCTTGTTGTATTAAGGAAAGTACCGTAAAGCATATCGAAATTGGGTTAAAGGTGACTTAAATATATAAAGCTTTTTAAGAATGAGAATAAAGGTATGAATTTGGAAACCGGTACTCTCTTTAACGACGAATTGAACCCGGCGACCCATTATTTTTGGCGTGGAAGAACTCGGCCAACTCGTCCCGGTCGTCCACTTAAATAATGGTATCGCCTTGTGTTCAATTCGTCGTAAAGAGAGTACCGTTCCCAAAATCATACCTTTCTTATCTAATTTTGACGCTTATTTAGAAGTAAGGATTTCTGGTATCATTTGGAATATGGTCCAAATTACAATTTCTACTTGTGACATTGACAATTTATTTTGATTTACGCTGCATATCTAAATTGTACCATGCCATTTTTAAAAAAAGCTTTTCAAGATTTAGTGCCATATTACCTGACCCATCCTGATCGTTATAAGTGATAAAAAAATATGTTATGATCAATAACATGTACCAGATATTGGGGGTAGCAATATTTTAAATCCATAAAGTTGCTTTATTCGGGCTAATTCTAGAATTATATCTTTGGACACAAAAGCACCTAATTAGGACGGACAGTAGACAGAAATTATTTATTGCTCCACTAACACTTTCTTACCAGAACAATTTTACTGACAGAGTGGGCTGGATCGAATCTTATTAACTATGGCGTTCACTGCACACACCCCTTCAGGGAAGGCCTTTTGAATCTCAGTCGGGATTCGATACGCCTATAGAAATTACAGAATCAGATAAAAAGTATTGTCATGCCTTTAATACACGGATTTCAAGCCAACAACGTGCAGGTTATGTTAGCACATCCATGCCAGTAACAAAAATACCAAAATACGAATTTTGATTATTTTCTCAATGTTTCGGATCAGCATATCGCTGCTTACCCCTTTAATATTTAGTAACAAACAAAGAAGTAATACTTGTTGCCATCGCATTGGCAATAATTGGGGTGAAATGCATTTTTTTTAAAGTTCATGTAAAACCTTGCACCAGCTTTTGCAGGAATTTTTAATGGTCTCGGGTTTTCAACGACAGTGTCCGATGCATTTAACAAATCATTTTGTTTTCGCAACAGCAATCGAATGCAAGTACCCCGCAAGAAATGGTGTGAGCAAAGATCTACCCGAAAGAATATTTGGTAATTAAAAGGAACTTACGACATGCTTCTTCAGTACATTGTCTGGTTTCACTTGGCGTTAAGCCATCACACAACCAGCCAGTTAAATCAGGATCAACACATTGTCTTTGCCTGTTCTGTATTCCGTTTCCACAAGTTACCGAGCAGCTACGCCATGATCCCCAGTCACCCCAAATAGCTATCAAATAATCAAAATATCAAAAATACTAATAAAAAGAAGATATCTTTGCATATTTGTTTTCCAAAAGTACCTACAAATCCAAATTCGATACATATAATAAACTTGAAATGTTTTCCTCTGTTTCAGAAATGGCTAATTGAATTCAACGAAATGGTCCTGAAATAATAATCTAGTACACTGAATAGCTTTATCTGTAACATTGGTATCATAATTTCTTAGGAAAATTATGTTAGGCAAATCTATAATTGTTGACTACTCTTTAGCTCTTGCTCTCAGTTTTTTCCCTAAGGTTTAAAGTTCTCTTTAGAAGTGGATCATATACACCAAAATTTGAACAATTATCAGATCAACGAAAACTACAGTATAATCGCCTAGAAACACTGAAAATCGATGACCCGGAAGTGAGCGACCATTTACGAAAACCCAACTTAAACAAACAAAAGCATGAAGAAAAAGAGACACGAAAGCAAGACACATCTATAAGATAAAAAAAAGTTTAAAACAAATAAAACTGAAGCCAAGATTGTATAGCAGTTTAGACTCGTTGGGCTTAATCTCGGAAATCTCCGGGGGCAAAGTGTGTTGAGTAAAAAGTTGAGTCAAGATTTAATCAGCATTAGTAAAACACAAATTTCCGTTTTACTCCTCGCCCGAGTAAAACTGTAAAATACATGTTGAGTAAAGCAATTTTGAAATCTAACTCAATGTTGCGTGACAAAGTAGTTTGATGCAGTGACGGATCAGAAATTAGACCGCCTTGATTCTGATCTTAGGCAACGTTGACGACCCCAGACACGTGCAGCCCAAGAATTGCCGCGGACATATCAATGGCAGTTGTCGCGGAATTGCTGGCCATTCTGATAATAATAATAATAATAATAATATAATAATAATAACAATAATAATAATAACAATTTCCTTAGAATGACACTTAGGGGAAATTTGAATGATTCATTAGGCTATAATGAGCTCTTATTATTATTTAGATTAATTAATATTCATATCCTTTGTTAGTCTAGTGGATTATCTTTAATTTGCATAAATTAATATTCATACCCTTTGACGGAATAAAGCGCAACAAAGGATAACGTTCAGGGGAAACGAAATTTTCCCCTACCGTATTAATTAGTGCATAAGAAAGGCGAATATCCCCCTAACCCACACAAAGTTTATAATAATAATAATAATAATAATAATAACAATAATAATAATAATAATAATAGTGGTGATGCAATGGGCTTGTCATGATTGTGAAGTTGGAGAGATTCCGGCGTAACCGGATTGTCATATCAAGCTTATGAATTCGACAACCTTTCATCGAGTGACTTGATGCCTGTATCACTGTGAGGGCTGTGTATTCCAGTGGGGATTTGCTATATAAATTGCTCAGTAAACTTATGGGTCGTATTTATGGCAGCATGATATTTAAATGGCGCATGTACATCGGTACACGACTACACGACGTGCAGGTGCATCTACATATTTTGAATCACCAGGACTTCGAAGACATGTCCTTGTAGATTTTGAGCTAAATAACTTTAAGAATTTTTATCTCCAGAACTAAGCATAGTAGAATTGTTTTATTTCAACTGCAACAATACATTTTTGCGATGTCCATCACGTTTTTTTATATCGGGGTCAAAGGTCATTAAGGGGGTCAAATGGTCAATTTTGCCCAAAAATGCTAAAAATGAGACTAAATTGACTATATCTCAGCCTATAGAAGACAGATAAAGCCCGTTAAAGGAGCTTCAGATCCGTCACCAAAATTGTGCTTGACATGGGGTCAAAGGTCATGGGTCATATTAACATCGGCTGTGTACCAGTGGCCTATGGCCACATAACCTCTAGTTTTTCTTTCTTCCAACGCTTCTCCAAATGCTTCTCAATTGCATCAAGCTCAGTCATGGTTTGGTGTATTGTGACCAGACCTAACCACAGTAATGCTAGACCAAGTACGTAGGTGTCATACCACTTTGACCCCCATGTGACCTTTGACCTGGCCACAGGTGTCAAATATGTAATTTAATTGGCAAAAATATCTTCTTCTACACGATAAAGTCGATTTTAACTAAAAGTTTTCAGAGGAACCACTGACCCATGCTTCATATAGGGTGTACAGGGATAAGGGATCAAAGGTCATTAAGGGGTCATTTCCGGTGGTGAAATCCAAAAGTTGTGAAATATATTCAAAAAATCGCTGTCCTTACAAATTACATAGCAGAGTAACGTCGTTATCGCACATGCATTGTTACCAACCAGGGTCTTAGGGTTGTGCACAGTTTTGGGATCAAAGGTCATTAAGGGGTTACTTCCGGTCAAAAACCAAAAATTTCCAAAACTATACACATTTTTTTTATCTCCAAATGTAAACATACTAGAATAACATAACCTTCAGGTATGCATTAATGTTACTCGATGTATGCAAGGTATTTGTATTTTGGGGGTCAAAGGTCATTTAAGGTCATTTCCGTTTTTAAGCTAAATAACTTCAAGAATTTTTTTTTTCTCCAGAACTGCAGCATAGTGATTTTTTTACTTTTCCCTGTACCCATTCCTTTTTTTTTTCATTTTCCCTTCATTTTTTTTAGATAACTTTGTCACGGCTTTCATTATCGCTTTATTCCCTTGTCAGTTGCTAAAATTGCTTAAAATAATATCAAATTGGATATATTTCAGCCTATAAAAAACACATTAATCCCGTTATTACTACAGTGATGTAACATTAATGGCAGGTGAGGTATATGATAGTCTCGACCCCAAAGGTCAAAAGTTCAAAGTCAAAGGTCGAAATCTACAATCAAGTTCCGATTGACCTGAAATTTGTCAGGAATAATCCTCGTGACATCGTAAATACAGACCAAGTTTAGTTGACCCCATCCATGACCCAGTGGTCACTTTATAGGATTAAAAGGTCAAATAAGCCTAACTTAATTCGTGCTCTGAGGAGCACAGTCACAGTATAGTTTTCCTTTTGATGTTTGAAAGAGTAGTTACAGAAATCAAATCAAAATATCTGGAGGAGTTTCGAGTATACGGAACAAGCCATTATTAAACAATTTGCTTTATATCTGCATCCAAAATATTTCTCAATGTCAATTTAGTAAAATTAATGTTGTTCAACAGTTGGGCACACAGTGTGCTCCACATCAGTTGAGTCAAAACATGGTACTTAACAGCTGAGCAAGAAATAGATTACAATATGACTTCTTGAGGGTCGAGTAAAGCTTAAATCAATCACCCGTTTGATTAAAACAAGGTCACAGCTCAACGGTTGAGTAAGGCGATTCATCAGGCTTTTTTACTAATTTCTTTCATTTTATTCACAATATTGCTGCCGATATTCCAAGCGGTTTCATACATTCTTTTGTCATTTATGTTTAATAAAAGCCTCTCTACCAATGATGACTTTTGAAATCACGTATCTTATCTTAATGCATGACGACAGCATGTAAATATCAATAAAAACATGTCGCCAATACGTATTAAGGAATCCCAAATCGAACTGATGTTTTATCTGTGAAGTTTCTCAAATATCAAATTCGTTCGGAAACTGTTCAATACACTTCCATTCACGTTAAAAAAACAGCAAATGAAATGATGAAAGTTACAATTATTTGGAGCTGGCAAATTTCCCAGGATCCAGATAATTTCAGATACCATTGACATTTTTTTTCGAATGAACAGGAATTATCTACAAAAAGGCACCCCTGGTAAGATCGCGTGGTAATATAGTTGAATTGGGAAAGAAAAAATTTCAATATTGTATTAATTAATCTTGAATAGAAGTACATAAATCAAAACCCTCCCCCCCCCCCCAAAAACAAGGAATTTGACTAAAATTATATGATATTCCTCAATCAATCCACAACAGTGCCATAATAATATATTTTTTCCAATACAATGTGTCCAAAGTTAAATGAAGATCAAATGAAACACCTGAAGCATGATTGTACTATTTTGATATTTTTGAAAAGATATGCCAAGTAATAAATCCCCTGGAAACAACCGTTTTCCTGTTGTGAATCGAACACATATTTTACAAATGAGAGTGAGAATGTTTATTAATTATTACTGCTCTCCAAACCTTATACCTATCAATTCCATTGGTGTATCTTGGTGGCTTTCGTTCGGGCTATTTTTTGGCTCTCAGAGGTCCTTTCGGCACCCCCAAGCCCCCCCCCCCCACAGAACCTTCCATAAAGCCAGTCAGGATCAACGCCGGTTATTTACACCAATGTAAGAGGATGTGAACTTATTTTATGTCATTTACAAAACCTGGAGAACCAATCCAACCTAAAAACATAACTAAATGGTGTGGCAAAATTGTTATAGGCAAGGTCTATTTGAAATGTGGTTCCCATAGTGACACACTGTTTTGAAGAGGTAACATTCGTGAGAACATTAGACTACCTTGATATATTTGCTGATGTAAGCGCATAGTTAGTAACGTTTTGGTTCTGGTTCCAAACCCTTTGCTTATGCACTTGTTCCGAATTACGATATGGCCCATAGGTTTTTGGTGTTGTGATCAATGTGATCAGTGGCTCCTACCAAAGTTAGGGTAAGCGCATTGACGCTGGCAATAGTTCTTATTCTAGACGTGCTCAATCCCGAATTGAACTAATCACTTCGAATATAAATTCGACTAATCTTCAAGGGGTTTTGTTTTAAAGTAAATTTCCGTCTACGATAAATCGGGATAATTGTGAGCGCATTGGCCTAGAGAATTTATAAACCAAATAACGGGTCTTATCACTGCAGATATTGGTTTTACACCTGATTAAAAACCTTGTTTTTTTTTAATTTTTTAGGTTTTTTCTTTTTTTAAATTAAAAGATATTTACGAATCTGGGGTCATCATGGAGATCTGACGCTTTTGGGTTAAATCACTAGCAATGTCACAACTTATTTCCTTCTGTCGGGTTTCCCACTCCCCACCCTCGAGTTCTTAAAAGATCTCTTTAATAAACAGCCCTAAAATTTATGGTAGAACAAACCGAAAGGTCGTCAGAAACTATTTTTATTGGCGATTATACATCCGGTGCCTTAAAATGTGTCATATTGCTTCGACCTAAGGGATAACAATAACATGGGTAAAATGCTTGTTGATTGTAATAATGATGGCAAATTGACTTTTTTTAAATTTCTATCCAAGATGGCGAAAGTTAAAGGTTAGTGAACAACTCTGTATTTTTCTAACATCATTTTCATAAGATTTAGGTAATAATAGTAACTACTCTGCGGCAAACATCAGTTGAAAAAGGGTCTTAGATTTCGACCAACGAGGGCCAATGCGATGTGGGCAGGCGATATAGTCCTTTGGACTCATAGTCCACCCGAGGCTACAACGGTGAAGAATTAGGGCACTCGATTCAGTTCAAGTAACATTAGTTTTCACGGTTTATTCCTTTGTTTGCCATGGAGCCGGGACTATGGTGCCTGTCGGACCATATCTCTTTTACAACGGAAGAAATTTATAATATAGCTAAAATCGATCATTGTAGTTTGTGCTCATTTAAATACTTGATTTATAAAATTAAAAGTGATGGCAAGATGAAATGTATGTTTTCTGGTCATGAATTCTTACTTGTTGAACAACAAAATCGACTTTCTTGGTGCTACAGAGATCCCTATAATCAATAAAATTAAGTAATAATTTTGAACAGCTTGTTATCCACAGTGTTTGAAAGCTCTCATTTATTATAACAAAAGCAAATTAAACAAAAAATACAGCAACGGCGACAACACTTTGGCAACTAATTTTGATTATTTGTACACACAGCTCATTCTTTGTAAATTTTACGAAATTTCATTGCGGGCAAATATGATTTTTCTTGAAAATTTAGTTTAACAGGTCTCTCTATGGCCAATGGGCACATCGCTGGCGCTATAACATACAAATCATGATCTTTGTGGCCCTATATGGCAAGATTCCCGCAATGGATTTGTCTGATTTTTGCAGAGGTAATAGCTCTTGCATGTCCCTACTTATAACAGTTGTCAAAATTGTGTCGCCAGTGCTTAAATTGCTCTAAAATAAAATTTGCATGGAGTCAAACAGCTGTGTATCACATTAAGCTTACGGCATTGGAAATTGTTGCAAATCTTGGATTCACTTGGTGCCACGCCATCACATGAGCTTGCATTAGGATCACTGCATTGTCTTTGTCGGTTTTGTGATCCATGTCCACAGGTAGTTGAGCAGCCACTCCATGGTTCCCAATCACTCCACGAAGCTGAAGATATTTAATACAGCGATAAGACATTAATTTATATGATCTGATCAACTCCGAACAATGTCGGTGACATGTGACGTCACCGTCGGGCATGTTGGATTCACACCGGTAAATAACATGAGATACGTAGGTAAGTCTAGCCCCTGCTGCTAATGAGGTTATTATTATTATTATGTGTGTATGGGTGTGTGTGTGTGTGTGTGTGTGTTTTACCGGTTTCTAATTATACCCTAAACCTGAGAGAAATGGCGAGGTCTGGGTAGAAAATCATGGTTGCTATCAATATTAAGTATAAAATCGGTAGGAATATCAAACAACGTTGGCATTGATACTTTTATTTTGATCTGACATACCAATTTTTACCGTATTCTTACAGGGAACACCTGACTGAAAACGTGCCCTGACCTCCAGGGTCCACGGTGCATGCTAGGGTCTTCAAGGTCCAGTAGCTCGAAAAATATGGGGATAATTACCCTAATTTCATTACTGATCGGTAGGAGATATGATGATCTTCAAAGCAGAATGTTAGCTTTAAGGTCTGAGATGTTCCATTCAGGAGAAAATGACGTTTTCATCTCGCCCATTTTGTACACGAACGAATGGGACTTGTATTTACCGGTGTGAAACCTGTTAAAATTATTAAAAATCTATTGTACTAAAATTCCAGGGCTTACACCAAATTAGTATTAGGAGAGTGCACCTTGTAGTATAAATAAAAATACATTGAGTGATTTTGAAATTTTATACGCAGACTGAGCGGTTAGGTCTGTTTTCCCTTTTCCCCTCCTAATTTACAGTTAATTGTGTGAATGAAGATGAGATTGAAGCATGGTCTAGATAGCAAGCCAAATAACACACTTTTATATGTCATCTTCTCCTCGAAAATGAGGGTTTACAAACGTTTTAAGTTGATAAAGAAACCAAGACACGACCATTTCCAGCAAGAAAAGTCTTTATAGTTTAAATGTCCCGCTAAGAAGGAGCGCTTCTTGATAAAGCTTACCTGAGTATCCTGTCTTGGTACTGCTATCCTGATTTGTCGCTGGAATGTGAGAAAAAAGTACGCATTTAAACTTAATCGGTTGCGTACATTTGCGTGTTACATTGTTACATGAAAACATTAAAAAATCTTATATAACATGCACTTGTTCATTGGGTCCTATAGTATATCTAGTAACTTCATAGTTTGATAATATAGGGTTGAATAGATAATTATCATTTATGGCGACGCCGTCTTGGATTTCTCAAAATGCTCAGGGATGCCCAGGTGGCACCCGACAGATTCTTATTCTACACACTGTAATCTATCATTTTCAGCAAAAACATTTTGTCCATACCCAGCTTTACGGTCAGACCATATCTCCCTAACTACACGGAGATCTTGCTACGCATGAGTAAATTCTATTAAAGGTTACTCTTACCATATTTACATGTATGATGTACAAAAATTTGAATGAGACTGTCGCCCTTGAGTTAAATTAGGGACGGAAAATTTGTAATCTCCTCCCGCTGGTAAAATGCCATATGGTTTATAGAGCAGGAAAAGAATATCATAGGGCCTTATTCAAGGAGTTCACCCCCCCCCACACGCGGAAAGGTTAGTAATCGACCATCTATCTATATGCTAGTATTAGTACTCTCAAATTGTGGGGTGTCACTTTTTCATAGGGGCCAATTTAGGTTACAACCATGGACACAGGGTTCTCTTCTAAGTATTATTTACCATAAAAGAATTATGCACGTGCCTCAATGTGTACATGAAAGAAGTTTTTCCCGACAGCTTTTCAATCTCAATTTTCTCGGAAACGGTTTTCGTCAGATAAGACAGTATGTGATGTTGGGCGACGTTATGGTTAGACAATAACATGGTAATACTTTCAACACGATTGGATCTATTGACATATTGGACCCCTGTACAAACTTTGTCTTGGCCCCCCTCCTTAAGCACCTTTTGCGGCACTTTGGGATCACCCTTTGCCTTTCCTATACCCCGGTGGGTGTTTTGATTTGTTTTTATTATTTTGTTGGCATGAAGAGGAGCATAAATGTCAATTGGTAATTAGATTAATAGTAACCCAAAATTAGATGATATTGCGACCAATCTGTGAAAAAATTGTAAAGAATCTGTTTTCAACTGATTTGAGTAGGTAAAGGTGTCTAGATTTACCCCAAAAAAGATGCCGACGGTTCAGACTGGGGAACTTAGATTTTTTCAAAATGGCGTCCAAAATGGCCGCCAAACATGGTAAAATTCATAGAACATGCATAAATCAGTTGAAGAAAGTGATACAAGTTCCAAACAAACTGTGATGTATATATTTTTGGTTGTTGCGAACACATACATGGCAGTTCCATGCTGCTATCTTTTTTCAAATCCAAGATGGCGGCCAATATGGCTGCCAAATCCTTAGAAAGTTACACAAAATTAGATATAACTGCAAAAAAGAGAGTACATATCATAGGAATTAGTGATGCATTCCTAGTACTTCCAAGTGATAGCCCTCATTGAATATTGGTACAAAATATCTGGCTACAGGGTAGGGAACTTGGATTTTTTCAAAAGGGTCTAAATCCCAAATGGCCGACGAACATGGTAAAATTCGTAGAATAGGCATAAATTAGTTTTAAAATGTGATACAAGTTCCAAACAGTGTGATATATATTATATATTTTAACACTTACGTGGCATTTCGATGCTGCTAGCATATTCCAAAACCAAGATGGCGGCCAATATGGCTGCCAAGTTTTTGGATATTTACACAAAATTAGATATAACTGCGAAAAAAGAGAACATGTGTCATAGGAATTAGTGATTGACATTCCTGGTAATTCCTCACTGAATAATGGTACAAAGTATCAAAACGTCCACATCACTTGTATCCCACATCACTATGGCTTCTTTGAAAGATGCATATCTCCAAGTACCCATGCATGAATCCTCTCAGAAATGGCTCTGTTTTGCATTAGGAGGAGTAGCTTAACAGGTCCGTGTCCTAGGCCTGCCCTTCAATCTGTCGATTGCTCACCTTCACATAATTGTCAAGGTGGTAGCGGAGTTTTCAGGTGGAGGGGCAGGATATTCTTCGTCTATCTAGACGATTGGCTGTTGGTGGCGCCCTCCGTTCACAGGTTCTAGGCTTTTGTAGAGGAGGTTCTGGACCTAAGGTCATTCCGTTTTATTGTCAATCTCGTCAAGCCAATCCTCTGCCACTCCCAGAACCCCAATAAGTTTCTGAGAGGGAGACTGGTTTTTTGTCGGCAAAGGTAAGACCCTCTTGAGATAGAATGGTCTCGTTCATGACATGTGCCCAGGCAATTTTGGAGAGTAGGTTGGTCCTATCCAGGGTGTAGTTTTGGCTACCGGGGCTACTTGCCAGTCTCATTCGAATGGTTCCCCACTGCAGACTATGTATGAGGGGAATTCAGATCCACATGCTCAGCTACTGCCACCCCTGGTGCCACCCAGTGTCCCTTTGGGTTCCAGTGGCTTCGGCGTTGGCTGCGACCTCAGAAGGTGGACACCTCCACACAACTTGGAGGTCGGGCCCCTTCAGGAAGTTAGTGCCCTCCCTGACACAGTACAGACGCGTAAAAGTTGGCATGGTGAGCCCACCGAAGTGTCGGGCCAATGCTCTCCTGTTTAAGCTTGCCACCCTATCAACGTGGTCGAGCTGTGTGGGCTAGCTTTCTGGCACTAAAGCACTGCGTCACTCTGGCTAGAGAGAAAGTGATCCCGATCCGATGCGAAAACATGACGGTATTGACATACCCCGACGCGGGGCGAAGAATTAGAGCCCGGTCCTATGCAAGGGAGACAGGAAACTATTAGGAGCCAAGCCCTTGGGCTGTGGGTCAGGATAAAATGGTGGCAAATTGGTCAGGTGATCATTTACTAACATTCTCCATTGCGATGACATCTAGGAGCCCCGTGCCTGTTTCTTTTGGTGGCCTCCATGTGGCTGGCTCCGCTCTGGTTCCCAAGAATTCTAGATTGCTGTCAGGAACTCGTGTACTCCCTCAGTGGGGGATCGTAGTAATCGTCCTCCAGAGACTCGTTATCACAGCATGTAACATCCGCGTTCTCAACCTGTCTGGCACATTTCCGCCAATAGCACACTCAGACGGGGAAATTTCTGACAGGCATGCCACACTTACTGTCGGGCAAGGCATAAGTCAACTAGAGCGTCTTACTGCATTGGTTGAGTCTTCATAAGCCCCTTCGGTTTATGCTTTAAGTACCACTTAAGGGCTCTAACCGGGCACCAAGATTCCCCCTTATTATCATCGTGCGGCTAAGGCAAGGTCCGGGAGAAACGTTGGGCATAGAATAAAAAGGACAACTGTCTAGTTCTTTTTCGAGAAAACCGGCCAGTGGGAGGTGGACACGCCATCCTTTGACCACCGCACTGGGCCTCGTCAATGGAAAAGCCATGTATTTCGGAACCATGAGAAATGCCTTTTCCTAGAAGACAAAGGAGCTAGCCTTTCTAGTGGCTCAAATTCATCAGATGCTAAGAAACTGGAGCACTAGTGGCAGGTCCACTCCAGAAGAAAGAACAAACCAGGTGAAATACCGATAAAGCATGCCCTTCAGCAGATTTGCGAGAATCGGGCTATTAGAGACAACTGCATGCCATCTCTAAAGACCGTGGAGCGCCCCCAATGAACGGTGCGGGAAGGTACACATGACTCTTTGGATGCCAAGCCCTCGTGAAAGATTAATGTTAGGAAATCCTCGAACTGCCATACAGATGCAGACAGGCGGATTAATCTCTCCATTGGCACACCATCTATAGAACAGCCATTGCATCGCCACCGTAGCGCCATGACAAAAACATCAAACACTCACGGCTGATCGGCTCTTGGTGGATAGTCCCATGATGTGCACGTCACACCTCCTCTTGGACATTATACAAAGGCTCCTCGATTCAGGGCTATCCTGGACACTATAGGATGGAGTTCCGCAACCACGTTTCAGAGTTTAATCTCCAAGACATTCTCGTGCGAAGAGAGGGGATATGCTATTTACACTATGTTCTGTAGAAAGTGAGCAAGTTCTTGGTGCAAGGCGGGGAGTACTCAGGTACGGGTGCATACCTTCCCTTTCTTTCTTCCACCGCCTGAGACACCAATGGGATATGGCAAAAGAGGGTAACTAGGGTCATGAGGCAACTATCAGGAGTGTAGTGTATTTCCTTCGTAGAAGACAGAGGGGGTACATTAGCTTGGAAAAAAAAACCTACCCTACCACGAACAAACAATCCCTCAGACTGTTTTCATCCACAAGATATCGGAAAGGTTGATATTTTGCAAATGGGAGAACCCAATTTGGGCTAGGGATGTTTCCGCGTGTATTGGCGCGTTGCTCGCCCGAAATGTGTTTTAATGTGGTATAGAGGTTTCTGGTCGTGCCCAATGGACATTTCTTGGCAGGTACTTTTTGTTCATAAATGCTAGTCAACATTTCTTCTGACGATCTCTACTATCACGTAAATATCGTCCATCATTGCTGCTGCAATTTGATAGGTCTCAGTCTAGACTGAAAGTCATATTTCAGAAAGATGAAATACTATAATTCTCATTTATCGATTCTGCAAGATATCTGCCGCTGGTTGGGCCAGTACTCTTTTGATAGATCTCCTGCACTCTCCATTGAACTTGGCTGTAAAGTTGGCAACTGTGCAAGCATCACGTTTTTCAATAACTTCGAATGATGCCAGACTTTTAGTCTAGATTAAGACGCAGAATTTTGAAGACAGGAAGGACACAGATGAAATAAATTGTAAGGGCTACTGGAAATGTTATAGATGTTAGCAACCATATAGGCTGTCAGCGTTCGTTCGGTCGTTGAAGTAATGCTAACAAATTATGTAAAGCATTATTGTTATTAATGTCAAGCTTGATATATATAGCCTTTTATTTATAGGAGTGCCTGCTCTCTTGTGAAATTTAACGCAGTGCAGAAATTTCAAAAGAATTGGCAGCCATATTGGCCGCCATCTGGGTTGGAAAAATGCTAGCAGTATGAAATTTGGTGTATGTGTTTGTGATAACGAAAATAATATCACACTTTGTTTGGAACTTGTATCACTTTTTTAAAAACGGATTATGTTATTCTATGAATTTTATCATGTTCGGCGGCCATGTGTGGCGCCATTTTGAAAAATTCAAGTTCCCCACCTGCACCATGTACTCATATTCAATGAGGCTATCACTTGGAATTACTAGAAAAACCCATCACTATATTCCTATTGATATGTGCTCTCTTTTCAGTGTTACTAATTTTGTGTAAATTATACGATTGGCAGCCATATGGCCGCCATATTGGCCGACCCCAACTCACCCTCACTGGTTTTGGAACTGTAGCAGCATGAAAGGCCACTGTATGTTCAGACAAATAACCAAAAACTCTCTATATTACAATTTGTTTTAGACTTGTATCACCGTTTTCGACTGATTTGTCTTTTTTTTATAAACTTTACCAGGTTTGGCGGCCAATTTTGGACGCCATTTTGAAAAAATATCCAAGCCCCAGCCTGCACCGGCGGCATCCTTTTTTTTTTGGTAATCTAGACACCTTTACCTACTCAAATCAGTTGAGAACAGATTCTTTACAATTTTTTCAGATGAATCAGATTATTTGGTACTATAACTCATTGACACCGGAAGGGGGGGGGGGGGTTGGAATAAGTTTACGTGGTCATGATAGTTAGCTATGTGAATGTGTAAGCTTATGCCGTTCCGTGGCGGCTTATCAAACAGCCACAGCGGTATAGGGTAAACAATTCAACATAACTGGAAATGAAAAAAAAATCTTACAAGTCTGGTGGGTTTTCGAGGTTAGAAATTACAAGAAGGAGCACGCTTGAGCAAAGGTTCAGGTTTAAGAACACCATTTCTCAAGAGTCGAAGCGATCGGAACATTTTCCTTGAATTTTTACAAGATTTTTAACCAATTAAAGGTCACAAATCACCAAAATGCTAAGCTATGTTATAGTCCTAGCTCCACAAAGGAATGGCGCGAATTTGGATGGGGTTTGGGGTTTCGAAATTTTTCTGAAAGAATTCTCCCGTAATTTGATGACAACAAATTGCAAACAAATAGGGAAACGGAGTTGTACTATGCACTTTCAAAAGACCATACCGGTCGGGGTGGGTTCAACAGCCGGTGGCAAGTAGTTCTGGGACAGTTTTAGACGCTGTTACGGCCGAGTCCTGTAAGTACCGTAGATCCTGTTTCTAAAATTGAAAAAAAAAGGTGGCGCAAGCCGCAGCGTTGAAAAATATCAAGACTGGAATCATACCGAACGGATTGTGGGAAAAAGAAAAGGGATGCGGACCGTAGCGATTGCGTGTTAACTTTTCCGTGTTTGCGAGCACCGAAGTAAGTACCCGACAAAAACGTTCAATTTCTATAGTTCTCTAGGTTCGAACCCAATTACGATACATATCCAAAACAAAACATAGTAACGGACGTCTGATGCAAAAAATCTCATTTAGAACCCCTTCGTTTTCCGGGATACTTGAGAGTTAGGTTCTTTGCATGCATTCGCTATGACGGACTGATAACGTCTCTCGCGCAGAGTACCAATTAAGAGAATATCTTTCGAAGTCTGTGACACAGACACACACTTCCGGACACCGCAGTAGACCGCTGTCACCAAGGGGGTTAAGCCCATTCAAAACCAGTCGTCCGTGATGGTCGCTGACATTTTGAATATTGCACGGAATAATTATTGTTTGGGTGCTTGTAAAAAATAAATACACACATAATGTCAATTCGATACAAACAATCCGGCAAAATATCAGTTTGTTGGATGTTGGGTGCTATTGGTGGTTAAATTTGTCGCTCCCATGGCCACAACAACAATGAAATGACACGTCAGTCGTCTTGATTAAATAAACCGCCTCAATGAATACATCTTTCACCTAAGCGCACTAGCGATTGAGTATCTAGGCACAATGATCCAGGTGCACTATTATTAGCACACTGGCACCTCTAAACATACACAATTTGTATCACTACCGATTAGTGAATATGCAGCGGCACCCACAGTAATTGGAAGAAGCGGAGGCAGCCAGTGCTTTTCTATTGTTGGTACTCATGTTTTCTTTGTGGTCGGCAAAACATGCGAGACGATGAAGGACATCGCAGGATAAGAAATGAATGAGGCCCTCTATAATCATCATAGTTAAAGTTCATCATAAATTTGACTTGGTGTTTTACACTACTTTTATCATGTATGCCAAGGTTGTTTTTATCCTCAAAATCCACTTTACAAGAAAAAATGAGAAAAGTCTGAGAAAATTCAAGGGCATGCTCTCTGGAAAAGCAAAGCTTAGAGCCTGTCCACTCCATTTCAACTACCATTTACGATTTAAATGAAGAAACAGGAAGATGTTTGCATAGCTGCCTTTTGTTATTGGAGCTTGTAAATGGTGCCTAGATAGACCTTTTGTTCTTCTTAAGCTACAAAGAGGTTACACGAGGGCATCCCTTTTAGAACAATACCCAAACCCATAGCTTATGCTATGTAGTCATGAGGCTAAGATGTGGATAACCGTCTTGACAAAAGCAACTCTATTATGCAACACAATTGCCCCACATCTTAAGTGGCCCATGACCGCGCTATTTATATCATTAGCGTTTAACCTCACTCATACATTAAAATCTAAATTACATGGCGCAGTTCAATAGCTTTCATCACCTTATATACACCCCTTGAATTTTAGTATGATTTAGGATGCCCAGAACCTGCATTGTCAGCGGTTGTTAACATGTACCCATCCAGTATACTGAACTGCGCCTTGGTAATTAGCGTAACCTTCCCTCATAGTGGTGTATGGCGTTAATTATATGTAATAGGTTGTTGTTTGTTTTTGGCCATTCCATTTAGTGGTTCCAGCCCCCCCGAAAACAAAAATGCAAAATTGGGGTCCTTTCCCCCCCCAAGAACCACATGCCCTCACATATATGTTGCCTAATTAATAAAACGCACATTCCTCTTGCAAGCGGCGTTGTGGTTCTGGGGGGGAAAGGGTTCATATTTGGAAATTTCATTACCCATTGAAGCCTGTAATTATATTTTAAATAAAAGCGAACTTTGAGAATTTTATTGTAAATTTTTTTTTTTAATTTTTTGCAAACCACGACAAGGTAAACTTTGAGCATGTCCCTTTATCATGCGGAATGTTTCAAATTCGTCCGTTCTCAAGAAAACTTTAGAGGGCGTCCTTCATTCCTTATCCCGCGATGTCCTTTCTAAAGATGACGTAACGTTTCGCCTCTCTATCAACTATATAGAACCTCTTTGGCTGTCACTGCATGCGATCGCGGCAAGAGATAAGATCACAGACGGTCGCGGTGTAATGCACATCTATCCACATCAGTGTCTGGCTTTTGTCGAGATACGTCGGTAGTACGATCTTTTGAACTGTCATGATTTAGTTCCCTTTTGGTATGAACGCACTTTGTACAACCTACAGGGGCTCTTTCTTTGCCTCATCAGTATATTACATTGAACGCAGAAAATTAGAATGTAAGCTGTGTTTTATTTTGTCTGTTAACCGTCGTCTACCTGATGCATTTTGTAACAAACTCCCGAAGGGGGTGGTTACCATCCCCCTCGTATTTTCCTTTACTGAACATCCGATCCTGTACCCAGGAAAGCTTAGGGTTTCTTCTTTTCATTGGTAGCAGATAAGTACCAAAGCCCCATTATAACGTCACTATGACGTCATATTTTGAGGAATGTATAACATACTGAAAGATAGAGGAAAATTGATATTTCGCAATTTTGGTCAACTCAAAAACATTATTATTGCCCTAAATGCTCTCATTATATAAACCTAGTCACTTTCCACCAGTAGGGCCAAAAACCGCATGACAATTGGGTATTCCTAACTTTTTTGGCGGAAAAATGAATTTCCCCATATTCTACACTGTGTGTCTATGGAAATTGACAGTTTGCTGACACGCAAACTTTATGGCGTCATTGTGACGTAATGCTAGGCATGTTGGTACTCATTTTCGTGTCAATGGAAAGAGGACCATAGCTATCTATTGGTACCAAAATCAAGTGTTCCTGTGTTGTGCTAGGCATGTTGGTACTTCTCTCCCGAAAGGGAGGGGTTGGTTGCCACCTCCCATCACTTTGGGATCACCCTGTATCTTACCTATACCCCGGTGGATGTTTGTTTTTTGGATGAAAAGGAGCGGAAAATGTCAATAGACAATTGCATTAAATGATTTGGCACCAAAAGGGGGTTTTATTAGGTTGGGGGAAAAATCTGAAGGGGGAGCGGTAACCACCCCCCCCCCCCTTCGGTAGACGAGGGTTAAACGCACTATCAGCGATTTGCTAAACCAGAAAATGGGAGAAATCATTCAAACGTCTGTAACAAGTGTAAGTATCCTAACATACCCTACAAGTGATAAAACCAATGCAACCGATAGGACAAAATCGGATATTTTAGAAATTACTGTCCGTACGGCCATGACACTTACTACAACACGTAAATGAATTGAGATTCATATCTTTGAACAGTGGTGTTTTCATTATTTTCCGTAAATATTTCAGTTGAGAAAAAATCTATATGTACTTATCCTTAACTTTTAAGCTATTCAGGTGTAAAAGTAATTATAGTCCGCCGTACTCATAGTCCGGCTACAACGGTAAAGAATGGGATACTCAATTCAGACTCTTCACGCAACATTAGTTTCACGCTTTATTCCGTTATCGTCTATGGAGCCCGGACTGTGGCTCCCGGGGGGCTATGTCTCCTTTCACGTTTTAATATTTCGACTGGATCACTGATAGTGTTTTTAATAAAAGAGGTAGAAATAAATGAAGAGTGAACAAGTACAATTAGTATGGTCAGGTGGTGTCGACTAATGTGGCAATCTCCAACTGCGGTTTCCTTAACAAAAGTCGTATGGTCGTGCAGTACTACTAATTGGATATGACCTCGTCACATTAAAGCACTATTGGCACATTTTTTGAAGAGCGACCCCCATTTTTCAAAATTGATATTTTTGGGCACACTACGTTGGTAATTGGTCCTAGGAAAACTATAACCTGATAACGAGAATGCAAAAATGGCATATTTATCACAAAATAACAATTTTGTTATTAGAATGGATCCCATTGGACTTAACGGCAGAGCTGGAAATGCTACTTTTTTATGTCCGTCTGAATGAAATAGTGCCATGCCACTCGAGAAAATAACCTCTAACTTGACTTGCCCGACCCGGAAACTATCAAACACTAATGGATGAGCGAGAACGTACTGCGCTATTTTTTCCCGGCTATTTCACATTGGAAGGTCGTTTCCAGCAGCCGCTGACTTATTATCCGGGATCCCCGATATAATTATTCGAGTACAAACTTCTCGTTCTGAGGACACATAGACTTTTCAGCTTACACCTTTCACAGATATAGTTTACTAGCCAGTTACCAAATGCAACCGTGTAAAAATCTCCATTTTTTTTTTTTTTTTAAAATTGGGGGCGCCCTTCAAAAAAATGTGCTAATATTGCTTTAATGTTTGGTCAGCTTGGGTGATCTATTTTACCGCAATGTTTGCATGGATTTTCGCTGTAGAAGTGCCACGTAATAGGATTCATTGCCCCAGCAATCGGTCCAAACAAACCACAAGGCTTATTTGGAGCGCGGGGAATTGAAATTTTCATTCTTCTTAAGCGAATACTTTGGGAGTCTTAAACGGATTTTAGCATCTGTTGTCCAAGAGCAAAAAGGAATGCTTTTCTGAAGTACTTCTGCTCATTATCACAAATGGCCCAACTTGGCTCAATAAAAAGCTGTATTCAAAGCTTCATACCAACATTCATCTTTCGCTTTTTATATTAAAATCTTCCGCATTTCCCCGCAAATATGAAGACTAATGGAATGAAACATTAACATAATGGGAAAATGTACAGAAATGATAACAAGAACCGTCATAATGTGACAATGGTGATATAAGTGATATTTTGCCTAAGAGTGCAATGAAATAATTGCTTTCTTACAAGTCTTCCGGTTACAGGTCACCAGAGGCAAAATTCTGCATGACGAAGTGAAGAGGCAATGGTCACTCCTGCCTTGTATAGTCTGATAACCTACATTATACTCGATTCGCGCTGATATAGGAGTTGAGGAAAAGTTTTGGATCATATCCATTAGGTGAAATAGAGAAGAAGCACTTTATCTATCCAAGAAGTCGTTTTGTTACCTAACAATAGAAAGTGACTTGAAAGGAAAAAGGGCCAAGTACAAAATTTAATTTTGTTTACTGTACATTTCTGAATTGAACTGTGTACAGTTTTAATACAATCGATTTATAAATCGTTCACATCACTTCACTTTAAAAACGGTGTTTAGGAATTACTAAAATTGGTCACTGCGAAAACGCGATCATTTAAGTGATTTAACATGTTAAGAATTTTGATTGCAAGTGTTTAAGAATATGGCATTAGAATTAAATAATTAAATGATATTAAGAATCAAACAGAGTAAGCATGGAAAAATAATAGGGAGCACGCTGTTCCTCAAATGTACACTGACACAGTGACAAAGTAATTCTCCGAATTCTTTAGACTAAAGAAGTTTAATTTAGGCGACGTTAATTACAAAGTTGTGTTTGGGTTTTTGTGTGTTTAGGCTAATGTTTTTATTTCCAAATAATTATCCAACGTGCTTCAACTATTAAGAACTACGTGGGACCATTTATGAGTGAGTATTGACTATTGTATTAGTCGTATTAGTTTAGCTAACATATGAAAGTAACGATGAAGCCCAAAATCACCTGTGTGAACATCGCAAAAGGTACCGTTACCATATTCAGGATTCAATAGCGCACCTGCCTTATACAGGTAGTATTTCACATTTTAACGTACGTTACTTTTACCAGTGACCCTCTATGTTTTGACCACTGCACATCGTATATTGACCGTAGGGCACACAGTATTAATAACGTACGGACTAGGAGTGCTGCAAAGTTTAATTAACGTGCGCCCCTCACAAACAGCTCCCATCCGTAAAAAAGCACAGGTTGTCCCTGTATCAGCGTGAATCGAGTAACATCATTAGACTACAAAGTGTTCCAATATAAATGCAATCCTTGTTGGTGCTATAATTTCAAAATTACTGAGATTTATTCTAATTTTCTAACAGATTCTAAATGGCAAGCTGTTGTCGTATATCCTGTCCATTTTTTTGACTGATACAGTTTACTGATTTTAAAAACAAAGGCTATTATGCAACCGTCCTCAAATTACCAATTCCAAGTTTGCCAAACATCAAATGCTACGTCACATGTCATTGTGAAAACATAACATTACCCTTATTTGTCAAAGATAGGATGTCTTTAAATGCTTAATATTCAGTTGACAATCTTATACTGAGTTAATTGAACCAAAATAAGAGGTTAGAATAAAGAAATAGAAGACAAATTAAACAAATATCTACGTCTAAGCACGCTTTGATTATGTATTCATCAGTCAAACTTGGAACGATTTTAATTTTTGGTGTACGTAATCGCCTTTGTTCTGAAAACCAATGAAGCAAATCAGATGAAATTTGAACAGTATGTGGAGAAAAGGTTAGGCTTTAGAAATATACCCAAACAATTAATAGACAATAGAATTTGTTATACAGTTGGTTATTTGGTCTAGTCCCAACGTCTGCAAAAGCATATCTCACACGTTCCATCTATTGATTTTAACAATGGGATAATTCGCTTTACTGCTGAAAAGGATTTAGATTTCTGGTGTCCACTCTCCATCTTTCCATCTTTTTCTACCTCCGTGCTTTAATGGATCACTCGAGTAAAATTACAGTAAAAACAGTAGCTTGGTAGAAAAATACCTTTCTTTATTCCCACTAGCCCCACGGACTATACACATGGATAGCGGGTCTGAGTCGCCGATTGAAAAACAGCAAGTTTGCTTTCGCCTCAGCAATATGGCGGGCAACAAGGCTAACACCTGCGGTGCCACATAGTCCACAAGAGACTTCTATTGTTATCAAAATTCCTTTAACTTTGACAATTAAAAATGAGCCACATGTGCGGGTCAAAATGCAACTTCCTGTTGTATCACCGGCGACCATTCAACTGTGCGACAGCCCCCTATCCATGTGTTGAGGTCAGTGTTTTTTCCTAATATACTCACCAAGAATAACTCCCACGACTGCTTACGGACCAACTACTGTTATAATCAAAACTGACAGCACTATCAGGCAGAAAAGTCGCTTACTCTGACCTCCAGTACCATTTCCGTATAAAATTTTCGGTTCACTGCCATGGATAAAAAAAGGGGACTAAAAATACGGGTTTGTTCTCGCCCCAAGGTTACCATGCGATTCGTGCGACCAGGACTAGATCTCCTGTATTGCTACCACTGAAAAAAAGAAAGAAAATAATTAAACTACACTCAAAGACACTATCAGGATTGGAAAAAATATTGAAATTCAGGAATAGCTTTAAGTGAGGATAAGTCTGTGGAATTCTAATAAGTGGCCTTTTACAGCGTAGAATGCAGAAAAGAAGAAAACGGCGGTGTTACAAGATACGATTCTCCATTCAATTACGTGTGTAGAAGTGTCCGTTCGGACAGTTAATGACTCAAATCTCCGATTCTGTCCTATTATAGTAGATTCAACCCATCGTGCACCAGAGCGAAAGTTTGAGACAGCGTCGATTAGTGGGAGAGGATGTAGAAAAAGAAAAAAAAACATGGACCGATTCCCGACGATTCACCTTTTCATGAAGATCTTTTGTGTCCTTCGTATCCAAACACAGGCGCTCAAAGTCCGTCTACATTCGCTCACCCGATTCACATTGAATACCATTGAAGACAAATACAATTAGAAGGTTTTGAGAGTTAATTGTAGCTATAAATGCGACGTACGTTGACTTGAATAATTTCATATAAGCATAGATCTCTACTTATGGACAACACGTTTGAATAGTTAAGCGTGGAATTTAATTCCACCCAATGCACATGCCCCTCATTCAATGCCCATACCTTCGGAAAGGTACTAGAAGTGACACAATGGGTTGAATCTACATAGGTTGCTTCTGGTCTTATCATGTGCGGGTATGTTAGGATACCTGTACTTGTTACATACATGCAAGAAACCTGATTTTGATGATTTTCGAGTTGATGATTTAGCAAATCACTGGTAGGTCTTTAATTTGTTTCTCTAACCTAAATCAATGATATACACAAACTAATAGGAAATGAGTTCAGGGGAGCATAAACTGTCTATATGTTGTACAGATTAAAAAGCCAGTATAACATATGCTAGTTGATAACACGCAGTTTTTAACCCTGCTTCGTGTCCCTGCTTTGACGATTCTGCGTGCGCGCCACTGCTTCCCTTCCATATCTCAAAATAGTAAAGGATGATCGAAGTTGCATCATCAAGGTTTAGGGCAATCAGCAGGTCAGTGTTGCCTTGAAACTATATGTGCAGACTCTTGTTAAAGTTCCAGTTCATGTATTTCATTGAGAACAAAGATCGTAATACAGATCATGATCCTTGTGGAAGGTCATACGCACGATAATATGGATCTACCACTGATCTATACTGCTGAACTATATTGAAATATGTGCGTTTTGACTGTTTAGCATTGAAAAACAGAGAAATTACATAGTATATGATTATTTATTTATCAACAAAGTGATATTCGCATCGTCTACTTCAAAATATGTAATGGATGTTTTGGTTTAGTTTTTTCATATACAATTTTGACACCAATGTTTTTCCAATACAGAATTTCATGGAGAATCTGAAAATCATGGGTGTCATTTTTTAAAATGTGTTCTTGGGGGTTTTATAAGGGGGAAAAAATTTATACAGGGGTAAACAATAAAAGTGTTTAAATTGTTTTAAAATGTGTACCAATCTGTTCGGTTGCTCATAAGGTTTCTAAAAAGGTATAGTTTGCCATATTTACGAGTATTGTTTTAGTACAATAGGCTCAAGAAAGTTCAAGGTCATTATTTATAGAATGGTCCGATTTTGTTGAAACTGGTTTTAAATCGTTCATTGGGTCATACTAAATTAGAAAATGTATAGAGATTCTGTGTTTCACCTTTCAAAGTGAGACTTTTAGAGATATGACTGGTGGTCTCCCATAGACCCTGTGGACCATGGCCATATTTGCCCTCTTAATTATTATCAAAACGTCATTGACAACGCGACCTTTATATTTTCGGCTTCTGTACAGTAAGACGAACAATTTGGCACCGTTTTTAGAACAAACCGATGAATCTGAAATTTTACCCCCAGTGTGACTTTGAACCCGTTTTACCTTGTAACTCTTGTACTATAACACTCAGGTAGGGCAAACTATACCTTTCTGTAATCCTTGAAAGGTACTGAACATGATGGTATACTTTAAAACACATTTTGCCCCCTTTTATATTTTCCCCCCTGTATAAACCAGTGTAATTCATCCAAGAACACATTTTAAAAAATGACACCCATGATTTTTGGAATCCTCATACAATTTTGATTTAGAAAAACGTTGGTTGCAAGATTGTATATGAAATTTTCACAAAAATACAGTTCCACATGTACTATCAGTGACTTACAGTAGCACAAACAAGCCTTCTCTATAGAAGCTGTACAAGGTTTTCACGCATGCGTAAATCGACTTTAGTCACCGACGCTAGTCACCGACGGCACTTCGCGCCTGTGTAGTACATTCCTATTTATGCAAATAACCAGAAGGCTTTCGGCTATTTATAGCGCTCGATCAAGCCACGACTGACTGACCTAAGTTTAAATGAACCGGGTTGCAGCATACACACAACCGAATGCAGCATATCTTTGTGTGTACATTGTACATGTCATGAATACCATGCTTGACTTCGCCGCAACTGACCCTGCTCAGTCCCTGCTCACTAGTCAAATTATATCGCGCATAATATACTTTTTGAACCCTCAATTTCTAGGATTGACTCATAGCGCAACATTACTAACACCAAACAACAACACTCACAAACGGAAAGTCTGATTTGGATTTGTATAGCATCCTTGATTTTGCTACCTGACCAGCTGAAAAGGGAATTTAGATGTGATTCGGGACAAGTGGGACTTCAATTACCTCTTCTCCTCACTGGGAGTATGTTAAAATCTTGAAATCTGAAGTATTTGTTTATTGTATTAAGGTTAATCTGTGAAGCAGTATACTGCTGTCTTTGAACACAATCAGTATAAATTTAGGTCATTTATAGGGATACAAACTATTAGTTACTCAAAGTTATTCATGTTGTATTGACGTCACATTGGCCGGTGCTTGATGCTTCACACTGTTCGTGAGATTATTGGCAAGTTCCTTTTATCATTTTCTTCTTCTAATTACTTTATCATTTATTTTAATAACGTCGTCGTTGTGAATAATTTTGATCTACCACATATGGCACACCCCTTTCTTGGCCGCCAGCTTGGAGTTCAAGGTTACACAGGGGTAAACAATTTTCAACACAATCGGAACATTTTAAAATTTTGACCCCTGTATAACCTTGAAACCCAAGCTGGGGTCCAGTAAGGGGGTTGGCAGGTGCATCCATCAATTTTATGGATTATCAATGCCTAAAGTACTTGTGGGCAAAAATTTACAATTTTATCCGGAAGAGCACACTCTTTCACTACATTCCCCTGCTATTCATAATATGAGTGCAAACATATCGCCAATACAACTCACATCTACATGACGCATGAAGTGCATGGATGTGTCTAAGGATTATAGATGTTTGTGGGTTCGACTCCACGAACATTACTTTTTGTGTTGTGTTTTGTTCCTTGCTGTCCCTTAAAAGGACATAACAATTTTATTTAAGCCCCCGCCAATCGATATAGGTTTAAACTTGTGCTATTTCCTTAGAACAAATCTATTCCGTTTTACTGACCGCTCCCTAAATATGTTGGAATTTTTACTTTCGACTTTTGGAAATGCATCCCATGGGGCCACTACTCAACGACCAGGGGTATCATACGTGGCCAAGCATTCTCAAGAAGCACTCTAAACAAGTACTTGTTTACAAAAAAACCCATGCGCGCCAGGCCGGACCCGAACCGGCGACCTCCGTATTTACTAGCACGGCGCTCTAACCAACTGAGCTATCAAGACTGGGTTGGCAGAGGAGCGATAGATATCATCTATAGGTGTTAGGTTCGAAAGGGGTTCGAACAATTATTTTGAAATCTACTATAATAAAACCGCCTATTTTACACCTTTTCTGCATTCAAAATACTACAGTAAAAACACATACACGTGAGTCACGACCAGGAGCGAAGTCATTACTCTTTAAGCTTTTGAAACGCCACTCAGAACATCGAGTGAGAACAAATCGATCGGAGCCAACTCTTTCAAGGTGGTTGTCAAGTAGCGAAATGTACATGGGCAAGTTGAGCCGGGGCGAGTTGAGGAGCGAGTGGTGGTGACGAGTTACGTAAGGTGGTGGCTAGTTACGGCAAGGTGGTTGAGAGTTACGACAAGATGTGGCGAGTTACCGCAAGGTGATGGCGAGTGACGACAAGATGTTGCGAGTTACGACAAGGTGTAACGAGTTATGACAAGGTGTGGTGAGTTGTGGCAAATTATATCTCCTTGGTATATTTCTTACCGTATAGTGAAGAGGCTATATATATATATTACCGACATTAGATTAAAGAGGCTATATATATATATATATATATATATTACCGACAATATAAGAGGCTATATATATATTACCGACAATATATTACCGACATTAGATTAACGTAGGTTATTGGCCACCCAAACTACTACAATCTTGGAAAGCATTATTTGGAACACTCCCCACAATTGCTACATTGCTCACAAGGCCCAGATTTAAGAGCCTACAAGCCCCTGTTATCACCAAATGGAAAAGCCCCAAAACCATTCCATTCAACCTACCCTTCCCCAACCCCCTCTTCAATGTTGGGGAATTGCAAGACTGTGATGGGCCATCTTCGGTCCACGTTTGTGACCAAAAACCGGCGATTTTTTATTCAACCCAATGACGTTTGTCAACATAACCAATCGTTTATTACAGGGTACATTATAATAAACCTGGAGTCTAGGCCTAACCCAAAATAATTAACCAACTCATGAGTGGTTATTTTGTCATGGTGGAAAATAAAGTTCGGTCACATTTGTGTCCATCAGAGGTCACACACGTGACCAAACTTTTTTGGGCAACCATGACAAAATAACAATCTACCAAAAGTGGAAAACATTATTTTTGTTAGGTTTGGAATGAAGGTTTAATAATGCAAAAGTAATAACATATGGTACGTTGACAAACAGGCATTGGGCTTTGAAAGTAAAAAATCACCGGTTTTTTTTGGTCACTACCGTGACCGAAAGATGGCCCTGATGACAAAACCCACATTCAACATTACTTCGGGGAGACGGGGGAACCGTTTTCCGAAAATCGGTCAAAAGGTCCCAACATTATTTCCCAGATTGTCGTTGTCAATATTTCGTGATTTTTATCTCCCGGCGCATTAGAAATACGGGAGGATTGGGGTCACTAGACACAAAATTCTGTCGCGTATGTGATGTCACCGTACGTCTGTTCAGCTGAGTGTAAGCACGTGAGCAGACCCCCGACCCTTTCTAGACAGACAGGTTGTAGGCCAAAGGGGAAAGGTCAAATACTTGGGAATGTTCGCAAGCATCCAGGTGAATAAATAGTAGAAAATAGTTGAAAATCTAGTCTTATGGACTTACTATATTTTGAGACTGACTAGACAATATTGTGTATGCCATTCAAGAACTGCAAGGAATCTTTAAAAAGGTAAATAAAAACAGCCCATGCACAAATGCATGTACCAACACCGGCGATTAGATCTCCTAGACGATTTCCAGGGGTGACAATATATGATATTGTATTACATCTTTAATTGTAAAAAAAAAAAAAAACTTAACAATTCAAGATCCCCCCTGACAGGAAGCAAATATGCAAATAAGCTCATTAAAACCATAAATATGATGTCATAGTGCAAGTGTAGTAGCGGGAGCACCACTTACCCAATACAAAGTTTCGTCAAATATGAACACAAAGGATCTGTTAGAAGTTCACCTTTTTGAAGTAATTAGCCAATCAGAGCAAATATACCTTCACCCATAAAACCATAAAGTCCACACCCGGGAGACTGAGGATAGAAGAAATCCCACTTCCCCAATTTTCATAGAAAGCTAGGGACCTCAGAATGAACAAAAAACAGTTTCGATTTTCATCTGTCTGACATAAGCTATGCAGACAGTGGCGGCCAAGCCTCTTCAATATAGCAACTCACTCAGAATAGTGACAAAACAAAACACAATTTTTGTGCTTGATGTGGGTCGGCCATGGTGTTCCAGGACCCACATTATACGACCTCGTCCTCAACCATATCATACAAGAAATCAGAACTCCACCTTAGAGGGAGTTGAGTCTTCAGCTCGAACGGTTTTGAACTGATAATATACATGTATTCCTTGACAACTAAGAAATTCTTTTTTGTCAAGATTTCGCTTTTATGTGTTAAACCAATGGCGAGTCTAAATTTGGGATTTCTGGTCCGCCTTGCTGGCAGTAAGGGCTAAAAACTGCCAAGAGGTTATGGATTTTCCATACGCCCAAAACAGTCCCAAAAATAACAAATACACTCGTTATAATCCGTGACGTAGGCGAATGAAATACGATCACGTGATCACAGTGAAAAAAGGTAAACAAACTGTACAGCTTAGTAAGTGTCGATGCCGGTATTCTGTAGGTATTTACATTTGAGTTACAATGTGAGCAAGAGACTGCAAGATGAGAAGTTGCTGTTGGTACTTGGTGTTATGTCTATGATTATTAATATTTTGAAAACATCTAGAATTTTACTTAAACGCGAGGTGTGTACCCGGATGTAGCCATGACAATGTGTAAACACGGCAGGCAACACTGCAAACTGCGGATCAATCGGTACGGTACACAGTCCGGAGTGGACGTGATTTCAACTATGACTAAGTTATGACTGAACATTTCATGACTCTTTCGTACACTTAATATGCAAATAATTCTGATATTATGAGTGTTTGCAGATGTATTACTTTTGTGAAATTATATGTTATTTGACAGGGGGGGGGGGGGGGTGTCATGAACGAAACGTTGCTGGCCTTCTATACGCGATGTTCTGGTTTAGTAATTAGACAATTCGTATTTCGAGTGTATAGCCAAAACCCATCCACTCACGATCGCCAACGTTTTTATAATTAATTGTACACAATGTAGACCTAGCAAATTCAAAGATTACTTTAACAATGCCTCTAGAGCATTAGCAAGAATCCAATAAAACTGAAATATGAAATGTATTCACACCAATCCATCGTGTTGTGTTACTTCACAATAGCTACTTCGAAGCTGAAATTGACGAAGCCTTTTCTTGTTATTTCAAAAAATACTGTTCCAAATTGGCTATATAATCATCAAAATGGCAGAAAAGCCAAGGAAAATAGGAAGAAGCAAGGCTCCGTAGGAAACCGCTGCGTGTTGGAGGCGCAGTAACAACAGTCAGTTCGCGATGACGGCCGGCCATTACAGCACAAGTGCTCAGGAAAAAGTTCTGACGGCGTAATTTGTTACAAACATCCAACCATGTGGATTTGCATCCGCATGGGGCATAACAATTAGCGTATGTGGGTGTTGGCCATTCTAATTGCTTAATTTTCATGGTAAAAAAAATTTTTAGCCAAAAAGGTAAAAAAATGTCCAAAAATAGGAAATCAGTCGAAATGCATTCCTTCTTCAAAATAATCTATCATAACATGTCCCTTACCTTGAAAAGATTAATATCTTAAGTGAATTAATGAAGTTCATTCCAATTTATTAAATGTTGGGGTCAAATGGCCAAAATAAGGTCAAAATAGTCCAAACATAGGTAAATCAATCATATTGACTTCCTTTTCTCGAAACTTTTCATCGGAACATGTGGGTGTACATGTCCCAAGGGAACACAAATGAGCGGATTGAGTGCGAAACCATTTCAATTTACATTTCTGGGGTCAAATTGGCCAAAGAACATCAAAAATTGTCCAAAAATCCATAAATGATTCAAAATGCCTCTCAACAATCATAATGGAATAATAGGCAATATGTAGTATAAAGTTTTCTTCCAAAGAAACTATAATAACTGAATAGAGTAGTAGCATTTCAATTGACACTTGTAGGGTCAAAATGGCCAAACAAGTTAACAATTTGTCCAAAATTGGCTCACAAATGGCCAAAGGAGTTCGAAAATGTCCAAAACTAATAAATTAGTCATAACACTCCTCTTTTCTCAAAATAGCTGGGGTTAAAATGTCCAAAGAGTAAAAATTTCAAATTGGGAAACAGTCATAATTGTCTCTTTTCCTAAACTACTTAAGGGGAATATAATTAGGTGGATACAGTGCTAGCTATTCCAATTTATCAATTCCTGATCACATGGGCTGAGGATTCAAAATGAACTCAAGGGATTGGATGGTGGAATTAAGATTTGTGTCAATGTGCGTCAGAAAAGATCAACTGAAACTATATTGAATTAAAAATGTAATGAATGCATCAATAATCGTCCTTAAGGTTTATTGATGATCCATTAAATTTACATCCCTCAGAAATAGGTATGGCTATTCGAATTCTCAGATTTGATGGAAAACATTTAACACAAATGGGTAAACAGCTCGATGCCCTATTTGTCAAAATTTAATCAGGCTATAGTCAACATCATAGAGTCATTAAACTTGAAAAATGAGATGGCCATTATACTACACTTTTCTTGGGGGAGCAAAGAAATCAAAAGTGTTATAATGTATATTTAAGGCCCTCTTTTCGGTTACTCATAGTGCTAGATACACAGAATGAAAAAAAAAATACTAAGAATGCATTATAAAAGGAACTGATGCTTATGATTTTGTTCCATTGATACCAAAATAAGTACCAACATTACTAGTATGACGTCAAAATGAAATGACGTCATCAAGTTCGCGAGTCTGACCAAAATTGGTCCCCGAAATTGGTAGTTCCGCAGAAAATCTATAGGCGAATATCCATTTTGCGCTAAAAAAAAAATGTTAGGAATTTTGGATTTTCATGGGGTTTCAGCTCTCAATGATGACAATGGCTAGTGTTCTAAACAGAGTTTTAGAATTTCAAAAATCAGAATACCTAAACCACTGTGAAGTACTATCTTCACATTTTTCGCTAAATGACCATAAAGGATGAGAGAATGATTACCTTAAAACTTTTATGAAAGCTTTGAGCATTGTAGCGCAACGGAGTGTGGCAGGGAAACCCCCTGTGCCCCTCTATGGATCGAATGATATAGCGTGGTTAAGTTGCAGAGGCAGAACTGCGTCCTTGTACGATTGAGAACCACTGAAGGACACGGATCCCTTCGCCTTTAAGTTCTAAGTTTAATTTATTGTCATCTACTCTACAGGCTAAATTGGTTACAGCACATCAGTGATGAAGCATGGGAGATTGTGCGCTGGCGGGAAAGACTGTGTCTCGCAATGGCCGCGCGCGCTGTGATTGGGCAAATAGCCGTCAACCTGACTTATGAATATTCATAGAGTTGCAGGGCAGAATATCATTCATAAATTTAATCATGGTATACTCACCAGCATAAAATATATAAAAAAATGAGGCTGACACTATTGGGTGAAACCATTGCTTGTCAATTCCAATTACCGATACACAGCCTCCACGGCCCCAGCGGGATTGGAATTGCTCTCGTGCCATACTCTAGGCCATATATTTGCTTACATTTAAATACATACAGGTGTTTTCAATGCTTAAGAGTGTCCACTTGTAGGTGTCAGCAAATCCCTTCTCTTGGTAGGTCGGCACCCCATTCTCTGTAAATTCCGTAAAGTAGTCACAGTCGTCTGTCAGTCCATGATTGTGGACTAACGCCCAAGTGTCCCTAGGTATATCAGTCTGCATTGACCACAAACACTCACTCCAGAACTTCACGGATCGCCTTGCCCTCTTGACTGATTGGATTATAATCTAAGGGCCTGCAACCCGCAAACACTTCGCCCCTGTGGCTGATTGGTTAGTACTCTAATGCAGCATAAACCGCAAATCACCTCGCCGTGTTGGTGAATGGATACTACAGTAGTGCGGCTTGCTAGCCGCAAATCGCCTCGCCCATGTGGCTTTTTTAGTAATTAGCCAATCAGAGCAAATATACCTTCACCCATAACAACCATAAAGTCCACACACTTTCCTATTATTATATATCAATAGGAAAGCTAGTGACTCAGGAATTGAACAAAAAAACAGTTTCGTTTTCTCGTCTTCATAAAGCGTATGCCACGATCGCGGCCAAGCATCATTCAATATAGAAACTCACTCAGAATAAGTGGCAAAACTAACCAATTTTGGTGCTTGAGGTGGGTCGGCCATGGTGTTCCCATGACCCACATACGACGTCTTCCTCGACCATTATTCATACAAGGAAAATTCAGAACCTCCACCTTAGAGTGGAGGTGATCTCAGCTCGAACGGTTTTGAACTGATAATAATACATGTATTCCTTGACAACATATAAGAAATTCTTTTTTGTCAAGATTTCGATTTTATGTGTTTAAAACAATGGCGGGAGTCTAAAATTGGGAATTTCTTGGGCGCCTTCCGCTGGCAGTAAGGGCTTAAAAACTGCAAGAGTTATGTATTTTCCATACGCCCAAAAACCAGTCCCAAAAATAAACAAATACCTCGTTATAATGCGGGACGTTGGGAGATGAAATACGAATCACGTGATCACAGTGAAAAAGTGTAAACAAATGTACAGCTTAGTACGTCGATGCCGGTATTCTGTATGACTTACATTATGATTTGCAATGTAAGAAAGGTGAGAATGAAAGATGAGAAAGTTGCTGTTTGGTACTTGGTGTTATGTCTATGATGATTAATATTTTGAAAACATCTAGAAATTACTTAAAAGCGAGATGTGTAACCAGGTGTAGCCACGACAATGGGAAAAGAAGCAAGCAATATGCAAAACTGCGGATCAATCGGTACGGTACACAGTCAGTAGTGACGTGATTTCAACGATGACTAAGTTATGGAATGCACCTTTCATGATCTTTCGTACACTTAATATTCAAATACATTCCTGATATGTATGAATGTTTGCAGATGTCTACTTGTGAAATTATAGTTTATTGACCGGGTCATGAACTAACGTGCTGGCCTTTCTTACGTGAAGTTTGGCTATAGTAATTAGCCATTCGTATTTCGCGCGTATAGCAAAACCATCCACTCACGATTCGCCAACGTTTTTATAATAATGTACAAATTTAGACCCTAGCAAAATCATTACATCTTAAAAATGACTCTCGAGCATTATCAAGAATCCAATAAAACTTGAAATATGAATGTGATTCACACCAATCCATCGTGATTGTGTTTACTCCAAATAGTTACTTCGAAGCTGAAAATTGACGAAGCCTTTGTTCTTGTATTCAAAAATATTCGTGCCAAATTGGCTATATAAATCAGCAAAAATGGCAGGGAAAGGGAGAAAAGCCAAGGAAAAGGAAGAGCAGGTCCGTAGGAAACCGCTGCGTTGTTGGAGGCTGCAGTAACAACAGTCAGTCGCGATAGACGGCGGCCCTTACGCAAAAGTGCTCGGAAAAAGTTTTGACGGCGTAACTTGTTACAAACATCCAACATGGGTTGCATCCTAATGGAACATACAATAGCGTATGGGGTGTTGGCCATTTCTAATTTCTTAATTTTATGGAAAAAAATGGCCAAAAGGTGAAAAATGTCAAAAATAGGTAATCAGTCGAAATGCATTCCTTTCTTCAAATAATATATCATCACAGTCCATTTACCTTGAAAAGATTAATATTTAAGTGCATATTAATGAAGTCATCCATTTATAAATGTTGGGGGTCCAAAATGGCCAAAAAAGGTCAAAATAGTCCAAAAATAGTAAACTCAAAATATTGCCTTCTTTTCTCAAACTTTTTAATCAGAATTATGTGCGGTATATACCAAGGAAACACATGAGCGGATTGAAGTGCTAACCATTTCAATTTACATGTTGGGGTCACATTGGCCAAAAACATCAAAATGTCCAAAAAAATCCATAAATGATTCAAAATCCTTCTCAAATCATAATGGAATAATAGGAATATGTAATATAAACGTTTTCCTTCCCAAAGAACTATAATTAACTGAATAGAGTAGTAGCCATTAATTGACACGGTGTAGGGTCAAAATGGCCAAACAAGTTCAATTTGTCGACCAAAATTAGTCAAAATGGACCAAAGAAGTTCGAATGTCCAAAATAATAAATTTAGTCATAACACTCTCTTTTCTCAAAATAGCTGGGGTTTTAAAATGTACAAAAGAGTAAACAAATTTCAAAATATGGTAAACAGTCATAATTGTCTCTTTTCTAAAAGACTTAGGGAATTTAATTAGGTGGGATACAATGCTAGCTATTCCAATTTATCCATTCCAGAGTACATTGGTGAGGATATAAATGAACTCAAGATTGGATGGTGGAATCTCAAGATTGTGTGGTCAATGGTGTAGAAAAGATCAAACTTAACTATGATTGGATAAAATGTAATGAATGCAATCAATATTGTCCTTAAGGTTTATTGTTATCCATTAAAGTTCCATCCCTCACCCTGTAAATAGGGTATTGGCTATTCGAATTATCAGATTGATGCGAAATTTCCACAAATGGGAAATTAGCTTCTATTTGCCCTATGTCCAAATTGTTAATCAGCATAGTTCACATCCACTAGGAGTACATTAAACTTGCAAATGAGATGGCCATTATAATACACTTTTCTGGGGAGCAAAGAAAATCAACGTGTTATGTTATTATTATGCCCTTTTTACGGTTACTCATAGGCTATGAATACACGGAAGGAAAAAAATACTAAGAATGCATTCTATAAAGAACCTGATGCTATATTTTGTTTCCATTGATACAAAATAAGTACCAAATACCTAGTATGACGTCACAATGAATGACGTCATCAAGTTCGCGAGTCTGCAAAATTGGTCCCCGAAAACTGGAATTTTCACAGAAAATCTATAGGCGAAATTCCAATTTGCGCTAAAAAAATGTTAGGAATTTTGGATTTTAATGGGATTTTCAGCCTCTAAATGATGACAAATGGCTATTGTTTTCTATAAACACAGAGTTTTAGATTTCAAAAAATCACATAAATTCCTCGGGTGGCAACCACCCCCTTTTTCCTTCGACTTGACGGCATACCCTAACCACTTGTGAAGGTACTATCTTCACATTTTCTTTTTCGCTAAAATGACCATAAAGGATGAGAGACTGATTACCTTAAAGCTTTTTATGAAAGCGTTTGGCATTGTAGCGACCGGAGTGTGGCGGGACACCCCCTTTGCCCCTCCTATGGATCGAATGATATAGCGTGGTTAAGTTGCAGAGGCAGAACTCTGCGCATTACTATGAGAACCACTGAAGGACCGGATCCCTTCGTCTTAAGTTCTAAGTTTAGTTTATTGTCATCTACATTACAGCATACATTGGTTACAGCACCTGGAGTGATGAATGCATGGAGAGATTGTGCGTGGCGGGAAGGACTCGTGTCTCGCAAGGGCGCGCGCGCTGGGATTGGTCAACAAGACCGTCACCGACTTAGGATATTCATAGGTTGCAGGGCAGATATTATTCATATATTAATCATGGTATACTCAACAGCATAATATATAAAATGAGGTGACACATTTGGGTGGAAAAATTGCTTGTCAACGCAATACCGCTACACAGCCTACGGCACAGAGGGATTGGAATTGCTCTCGTGCCACTACTCTAGGCCATTATTACTTTGCTATACATTAATTTACATACAGGTGTTTCATGCTTAAGAGTGTCCACTTGTAGTGTCAGTCAACTCCCTTCTCTTGGTAGGTCTTCACCCCACTCTTTGTAAATCCGTAAAGTAGTCACAGTTCGTCTGTCAGTCCTGAGAGTAACGCCAAGTGTCATTGAGTTATATCCGTCTCGATTCTGACCCAACAATCACTCCGACCTTCACGGATGCCTTGCCCGCTTGACTGATTGATAATTAATCTAATGCGGCCTGCAACCCGCAAATCACCTCGCCCATGTGGATGATGGTTAGTACTCTAATGCGGCCTAAACCCGCCAATCACCTCGCCCGTGGGGCTGAGGATACTCAGTAGTGCGGCTGCTAGCCGCGAATCGCCTCGCCCATGTGGCTGATTGGATAATACTATATGCCGGGCTACGAGCCGCAAATCACATCCCATGTGGCGATTGGAAAATACTCTAATGTGGCTTACAACCCACGAATCACCTTGCCTGTGGCTGATTGGATACTGTTAGTGCGGCTTACGAGCCTCAAATCCCCTCGCCCGTGTGGCTTATTGGATAATGCCTAATGCGGCCTTACGAGCCCCGAATTCGCCTCGCCCATGTGGCTGATTGAAAAGAATCTAATGCGCTTACGAGCCGCGATCATCTCTGCCCGTGTGGCTGATGGAAATACACTATGCGGCTTACGCGCCGCAAATCACCTCGCCCATGTGGCTTAGGAAGATACGCTATTGTGGCTGACGAACCCAATCACCTCGCCCGTGTGCGGATTGCTTAATACTCCAATGCGGCTTACAGCCGCGAATCACCTCGCCCGTTGTGCTTATTGGAAAATACACTAATGCGACTTACGAGCCGAATCACCTCGCCCGTGGTGGCTGATGGAAGATACACTAAGTGCGGCTTACAGGCCGCAATCACCTCGCCCATGTGGCTGATTGGAAGATACACTAATGTGGCCTACGAGCCGCAAATCACCTAGCCCGTGTGGCTGGGAATTGGAAAATACTCTAGTGCGGCTTATAAGCCAACGAATACACCTCGCCATGTTGCTGATGGTACGTACTACTAATGCGGCCCTAAACGCAATCACCTCGCCCGTGTGCTGATTGGTTAATGACCCTTCTAATTAACCTCAAATATTGCTGTTCAAATGCTATTACAAAATCTCGTCTTGGTTACGGTCCGAAGTCCACAAACAATTTCATGAACCGACGCTCACACATCTACCGACGCTTCACATCTCAGAAACTACTCTCCTCGCGCAGATAACAACCGAGCAAATTGTACCCTTCACTATCAGCCTCATCATAGCCGGGTCGTCGGTGAGAAGGGTGTAACTGGGGGACTCCTAGTGGGTAGTGCCCCACACTTGTCTGTGACCCCTTGTCACAGAAAAAAAATACAACTTCTATGTGTGAACCACAATCACAATAACTATATACATTGATTCTATAACCTCCATCGCCCCTTAATCCCGAAATTTTGTGCCTACATGCACTTGATCATATTATCTCTGCACCCCTCAACTTTCTGATTGGGTCCACAATATTTACAACGACTGGTAAAAAATAGAGTCATCTCCTTCTCCTGCAACCATCCTTCTCTTTATCAAACCTCAACTTAATATTGCAATCACAATAAATTTCAACGGTTAGTAATCTATAGAATCATCTCCTTCTCCTGCCGCCCTCAACAAAAATTGCATTCACAAATATTTACTGATGTAGAACATCCATCTTCTCGTCCTCAGTCGCATTTTAATTAGTGATTAATTCGTGAGCCGTCTCTGTCATCCATCATTACGTCTTATTATTTTCATTAGCCGCATAATACTGTAAATCAATTACGCTTGAGAATCACGACAAATCGCCACATGCACCCTCCTTAATGACACCCACGGCAATATTACCTATCTACTTTGGGCAATACTTTAGCTATGTGTCCCTGTTTCTGGCACCTGAAACATACCGGTGGTCCTTGTGGGCACTCTAGCATAATGCCCCGTCTGTTGACACGATAACACACTATGGGTTGGGCGGGTGCTATGGTGCTCCCCCCCCCCAACAAGGTATAGGCCACTACGGCCTGGTGGACGGACTTTGTCCCGCTGCACTGGATTCACCTGAAAGGGCGATGGTGCACGATTTTTGCTCTACCAGCTGCAATCCTTGTTCTATACCTGTAAGCAGAGTCTACTTTGGACCTCTATCTCATTCAGCTTCCTGCTAGGTATCTCCTCTGCTACCGCAACCCGTGCATGAACAGTCCTGTTCTTTCCTCTCAAAGGGATTCATAGCTGATGAATGACTCCAATCTCCTGCTCCCAAGATCGCATCCTCCAAAGTTTTCTGGCCTGGTGCGGAAGAGTTCTCTGCGGAGATCAGGGTCCGCTATCGCCTTCTTAAAGTATTCCTTATCAATTCTATCCCCTCCTTCTGTCTATTCGGATGCCTAATGCCGCCACTTCTTATTTCCAAGCCCAAGCGATACAGACTTTCCTCCGTGTTTTCTGTTTAACGCCGGGTCCAACTCCTTGAAAAATAATTTTCTGGACCTCCCGGGTCCGAATTCTTTTCCGCATTATCTCCACCCGCTCCTGATATTTCACTTCATGTTTATCCACATCATGTGGCACTTAAAGCAGTAAAGCATCCCCTGACAACATGTAACAACTGAAACGTTTGCTTCCTTCATCCATCCAATTATTGTACCGTCTGCATGCTTCGAAATGTCTATGAAAGTCTTTCCCAATGTCTTTACCATCGTACTTTTGAGGGGCTTTCTCCTTCTTGTGTGTAGCTCTGTTCCTATCCTCAAACTCCTTTTCCTTTCTGACCTCGCCTCTCGGCGTATATGGCGGAGTCATAGCCAGTTCTCGGTCTCGTCCTCACGAGGAAAGTCGGCTGACGAACCAGACCTTTGGTGGAGATTTTGGGTTCTGTACCACCTTGGACATCATTTGTCTGTCTCTCAATTCATAGATGACATCCTTGCGGTTACGTCTTGTTATACCCCGAGGCCAGCCAACGAAGATCCTGCTTCACTACTTCTCCCACTTCCGGTACTCTGCTGCCTGTTCACCGCCTGGCTTTCTCTTCTGTCCTCTTTGGCGACACCTTGTCTCAGCTTTTACCCTCACACGACCGGTCCCTAATAAATGATCGTGTGGAACACCCTCCCCCTGTAGCTACGCATCTCCTTCGCCATGGCTCCTCCGTATTCCATCTACGTCCCTTTTCCAACAATCCGGTCTCCAGTGTTTTCCTTCCATCGTCGTCCTGCACTAGTCGCTTTATACTTGTGTCCCCCCCCCTTTCGCAGCCTCAACTCCCCTTACGGTAAATCTACCTCCCATATCTTCATTTTCTTCACTAAATCTCATTAGATCCCTCTCTACCGTCATCCCTTTCTCTCTAATCCTTAACTCCTTCTCCCGGAAGTCAGCTTCCCGTGCGGTCGCGTCCTATGACGGCCTTCATCAACCTACGCTCTTCACTAACCTCAGCTTCCCTGCGGTCCGCGTCCTTTGTGCCTTATCCAACCTAAGCTCCTTCATCCGAACCTCAGACTCACACGGGCGTTCAATTCATACATAGTCTGTGCGCGACTTCTTTCGATCGCGTCCTTTGCTTCACTCAAATTAGCTTCTCTTTCTCGGATCAATAATTCCTCGAGCTTCCCATTCCTCGACCAAACCTTACACTCTCTTCCACTGTGTGTTCTTGCGATATGTTAACCCCCTTTTTTTCTCGCCTCTCTTTCTTCTCTGTTTGATCCGGACCACTTCTCCTCCTCCCGCCGCGAAGTCATCTGCCCCACGCTCTCCTTCATGCCGCCCTTACCGTTTAACTCTGTCGTCCTCTCTCTTCCTTGATATACCGCTTCACCCTTCTGCTTTTATCCCTCGATCTTCCTCGTCTCGGCGGTATCTGCCGCTCTCTTCATAACTCCAGTTCCGATTCAGAAAGATCTTCCCTTCGTGGGGCATCTTAGTCCTCGCTCCCTACCTCTATCACTCCGTATCTTCCCCAGTTTTGCTCCCTGCCTTCTTTTGACTCTCTCATAATCGCCGTCTCTATCACCTCCATAATGAAGTCTTCACTTCCTTTAGGCAACCGGAACTGAATTTCTTGGTCATCAGTGTCTGTCCAGTACTCGTCTGTCGAACCAACATATGTTCCTGTTGATCATTTAAACTCCCTTGGCCGATACCCCTGAGTGTCGGTCGTTCTAACTCATATCCGCCGCCTCTGCTTAGAGCACTTTCCATAAACATCTCTTGCTCCATTTTTCTCCTCCTTGATATCCTGCCTAATCGAAGTATCCTCATCCACATCACTGTCTGCCTCGATCTCCATCCCTTTGTCATATCCTGGATCAGCTACATTTGCTCCCTTCTCTCTTCCTTGAGGGTACTACATCCTGGTGGCGGTCGTCCTCCTGACGATCATCCTGAGACCCTGACCAGTATCACTCAACCTCCTATCGCCCTGTATACCTCCTCCCTTCTGGCTCCTAACGCTACTCATTCTTCAACATGATCTCAGAAAAAAAAGAGGTCCAACTCTGACACAAAAAAAATTTTGTGGCGGAACCCCCTTTTGCCCCTCTATGATCGAATGATATATCGGGTTAGTTGCAGAGCAGAACTCTGCGCCATTGTACTATTGAGAATCCACTGAAGGCACTGAGCCTGTTTCGTTCCTTTAAGTTCTAATTTTCAGGTTATTGTCTCTACATCTACAGCATACATTGGTTACCGCACCTGCAGTGATTGAATGCATGTAGAGTTGTGCGCTGTGCGGGAAAGCTCTGTCCTCGCAAGGCCCGCGCGCCTCTGTGATTGGGCAACTACCGTAACCTGACTTATGAATATTCATAAGTTGCAGGGCAGAATATTTAGTCATAAATTTTATCGGATACTCAACAGCATAAAATATCTAAAAATGAGGCTTACCCTATTTGGGTGAACATTGGCTGTCAACTCCAATTACCGCTACAGAGCAAAGTTTCGAATCGCCATTGAATATTTATTTTAATTTTGTTTAGGTTGTTGTTTTTTAATCAACAGGTCAGATGATCGTTGGTAAAGAGAACCCGAAATGGGGACAACGTTTACTATCCAATTTGGCGGCAAATTCAGTTATGGTTTAAAAATGAATCCAAATGTCACTTCTCCTACATGTTGATCGAAAATAATTAAAGGGTTCTTGTGCTTATGCCTTTTCCATTTATTTAATGTAAATCCACCACATCCCCTGGTCTGTGAAGCCACCCAGAACGGCCAAGCTTGATGGATATTTTTTTTAGCTGTTAATATGATGACCTCAGTGTCCAATTTAAAACAAGAGCAGACCCTTGATAGATCACTGTGGTTAGACCACATACTACTTAAACTTTCAAAAAGCCTATGAGTAGCCCTAGAATAAATTCTGTGGAATAAAAAATTATTCACAATTTCCAATTGAGAACCAGATTAAAGAAGAGAAATATCAATTTGCATATCAAAAAATTGAAGGTATAAAATAAACGCGTTATGAAGATTTATTCGGAGCGGACAACGGGTTTGTCCACCGCAAAGAATGCATTTATGCCCATGGTTCATTATCATATGTTGGCTTACTTTGCATAAAGCCCGGTCATCATCCATTCATATCCCGTTGTCTTGCTGCTCCGTTGACCAATGGGCATCGGCTTTTCCCCAGGGCTTTGGCCTTCTGTTTGCATACATCATCACATAGCATCAGATCTGACGTAGGAGTAGGACATGGTTTCGGTTTTGACAAAAATTGTTTTGCGAAAATCTCTACTGTGATCGGCGTTACAGGATTATTTAGGTCTTACCTCTGTGATCATCAATTCAGTGAAACAATAAACGAACATTTCATCGGCGAATGGGGCATGGATGATTTTGTTTTACATCGCTGCGGGGTTGGAAAACAAGGAAATATTTTTATCGTAAGGTTCTTTGCTACTGACGGCCATGGATGGAAGGGTACAAAAAGAAAAACAGCATCGGCAGCAAAAATTAGTTCACTATACTCTTTGTCAATCGAGATCCAGTGCTCGTGTTATACAGGGGAATTGGAGCTGTGTTTGACTACTGGTAACGCTATGAAGCTTATTGGATTCTGTTTCTTCGGCCAATTGTAAAGACGGAAACCAGAAGTTAATGGCGGCCGTGTTGTTTAGTTAGTCAAAAATTAAGCTCGGCTCATGCATTGCTCCACTTGTGGTGAAGAAGAAAACACAACAATGTTGCTTTTCCAACGTTACTAGTTTGCAAATTTTGACCTATCCTTACGGGGGAGCGGTAGTTTAGTTCGCCGCATTAACAGTTTGTGTTGCTGCATCATCAAGGTGATTCCGTTCAGGAAAGCGCCACAGGCAGTGCTAGTCGGGTCCGCTCATCACATTAGGTTAAACCAAAAACTGACGGGGATCGGTACAGTCCGTGACAGTAAGGTTAGTCGTCCAATAGTGCTGATCAACTTCTGAGTGGATTGAACGGTGAAAGGGAAATGCCTTCTGCTTGGTTCTTAAATAATTCAAAACCTGTATCAAATAAAGCCTTGTTCAGTAATTTGAGGGGACCAATTATTCAGTGCAAATTTGTCAAGTTCACAGTCAAATAGAATGATTCGTAAATCAATAATGCCAATAGGGTTGTAAAGTAGCTCTCTGTTAAATGCAGCCCATTTTACAAAATGCCCACTACAGGTACCAAGACCAAATAAGCTCAGTCTGTGGGGGCCCCTTTCCATTAGTCTAGAACCAGTTAACATCCTAGTCACTTCTTTTGTTGCCTGCGAATCGTTATTGGCCCATGGATGAAAACGCTAACAGTTACACTTTGCCACTGGAATTGCCCAGTGGGTAACAGTCAGACGACTATTTCAACGGTACTCACGGCCATAACATTTTACAAACATTGGTTGATGATGATGACTGATCTATTTCAAAATCAATAAGTAAAGTAAATAGCGTCACTGGGAGTTATTGGTTTCGCGGTTTGATTGATTGGTCTATTTCAAAATCAAGTCAATATAGTCAATGGGGAGTTTATTGGTTTCGCTTTGTTGCTTGAGATTGAGGATATTAGCGATGTGCCACGTGATGTGAAGTTATCTCACCCTGAGTGTGTGGGTCAGATATTGATAACACAACAAACAGTCAGTTCATGTCCATATATGTATAACCAATGAACTGTGTCCTGGGTGGGGAGCATATTGTAACTCTTGAGGTAGTTTTACGATGCAACATATAGTACCCAGCAGCTGTGCTGTCTTCGTTATATCCGATCATACGGTTCACTTTCATTCATGTGCAATTATATCTACACTTTTTTTTAAACTCGATAGGTTGAATTATGAAGTTGACCCCCTTGCCGTTTTAATATAATGGTGGCGCGCTTAAATCCACTCATTGAGCGATTTCACAATCAAGGGTTATCCAACTATTGTGTCTTATGCAGCTCAACGTTATTTATCCATTTGGTAGAGCCTGTTCTTTTTTTTTTAGTTATAACTGTCATGCTTAATGGACTTAAGGTTAAAATTGTATTGATTGACTGTTACCAGTGCTATTGCATTGGTCCCATACTTTTTCACAAAACTCCTGCTAGTTATTGTTTTTTTTGGTTGTGCATTGCTTCAATGCAGGGTGCTATCGTTCCCATGAGGTTCATCTCTCTTGTGGATGCTATCGATTTTCGTTTTAATAGGTTACTATCTTTAGTAAGATAGTATGCCTTAGATTGTTTGCATCCCGAAAATTTTTTTCAAATTATGCCAAGGATGTGGTTTGGTGATATTGGAACCAAATGTGGTATGCGTAACAGACCTAATTTTATTAAAATTAGTAAAATTATAAGACATTTAATCATCTCACTTGTTTATGTTGGTGTAAAGTTGGTTCGATGTTTATCTTAAGGGATGACTCGTTTTAAAGCGCATGAAATTTCGTCTTGTTAACTGGGCTTCACCCCAAAAAACCTATCCGCTTTATTTTGCCCCTATATTCCGTTTGATAAACCCCTTTGAGTGAGTTCTGTTTAAAATATTATTGGTCTTAAAATTGGGGCACATTTCACTTTTCTAGCCCAACCAAACTTCGCTTAGGATATTAACGCGATGGGTTATTTTGTTTTTTTTTGACAAAAAAAATTTCTTCCTTCCTTGTACCAACAAAATTTCACCTCTTCAAATCATTCTGCGGGATAGGAGACCAAAAAGTTATACATTATAATTGTAGTCGCTATTGTCTAAGTATGTTTTGTGTGAGTTAACACCTTTGATTTTGGCTCAATGACCAATAGTTGCAGTTAATTCTATCCATCTATAAGTTACATTAGACGTCAAAAGGTTGGTTGAATCTGTTATAGTACTTTATGTATGAAGGCAGATATAGTCCGCCGGGAACCTTAGTCCGGGCTCATAGGAACAGCGGAATAGGCGTTTTGAAATATGTTGCGTGGTTGTCAAGAATCGAGTGTCTATTTAAACCGTTGTAGGTGCCAGGCGGACTATGATGCCTCTATACGGCTCGATGTTCGGCGTACTTACCGGCCAAGCGCAGCGGGGTAATTTTTCTGTAGGCCCATTTGCTTTTTAAAAAAAAAATTGCTGCGGAATTGAAATGTTGTATTTTTGTATTGATTCATTCTTGTGCGGTTACCCTTCAGTTTAATATTTTTAAGGTTTTAGTTTTTGCTGTTGGCATAATGGCGATGATCAAAAATTGTGAGTCCTTTACAGGTACCTGATTTGTTAAGGCATATGGTTGGGTTGGTAGCCATCTTTAAAAAAAACAAATAAATAAATCTACGTGGTCATTGGGCTACGTAAAAATTCTTTTCTTAAATAGAGTTTAATCCCATTCGCACTCTTTTGGTTTAGAGAATGTATTTTTAGTAAATCACTCGCGATTTCTTAGTCTCTTGGCGTGACGTTATAAACTGTTTGCCCGGTCTAGGCGCTTGCAATTGTATATCTTGTGGCGGTTTGTTTTTCATGTATTAGGCCACTCCGTTGACTTGTTTAGGATAAAGCCATAACTTAGGCTATTATTACTAACGTCATTAGCCAACCTTTTAATGTCCTTGTTTATGCCTTATGGTAATAAAACTGTATACCTGTTGTTCCTATGCGCTGAGTAGTTACAGTTTGTTCCATTGGTTTTTGGTTAAAGCCTCGGCTCAGGATCTGCTCCAATTTGTGTTGCGTCTAATAGTATCGTGAGCGATGCGTTCAATTGCGAGTGCATAGGTTAGCGCAAGCCAGTTGACCTGACAGCGAGTCTTATTCTAACGTGATCTACATCTGCGAATAATGTAACCATGAAGTATTTAATTTCTACTCAATTTCATTAAAATGGGCTTATATGAGGATATTGTATAGAATTACATTGTTTTGGGCTAAAGTTATTCTATAACATATAATACCCCCATGGGCTGCGAGGCGGTCTTCTAAGGCGCGGAAACGTGGCAGCAGTATAGATCGACCGCATCGCCGATCGGCCCTGGGTCGAGCCCCGTGAGGGTCGGGTTTCTTGGTCATTACTCAAATTAGTTCCTATAAGGTGGAAATGAAGAATTGCACAGCAGTGTGATCATGGCATTTCTCCTCGCTTCCACCTTTGCGTAAAATATGCAGGTGTATGCAAATGGGGGTATATACGGCGCTCTGGTTACGGAGAGTAATGTAAAGGCTGGTGGTCCTGTTGTCCAGGGGAGTAATTACTGAACACGTAAACGTGAGACCTTATCGAAAAGAGAGGGGACCATCCGGGTTGTACTTGCACACATTACTCTTTTACCAGGCCATTGCCAGCCCGCACTAAGGCCAGGTGGAGGTAGAACCGAAATCCCAGGCCTGGAAAAAGGTTGAGGCTTTCTCCAAGTGGACAGGACAATAAAGGCTGATGATGTAATACCCATATAATTATTGTAGGATGACTAGGGGAAAACTGTCTCAAGTCTTTTGCATGCAATCCACAAGATTTCTAATTTTCATAATAGTAGGCTTCCATTCTTTTCTATGTGGCTTTACAACGTTCTTAAGCTTAAATTAGGTAGAAGCTCTGTCCTTAAGCTAGGTATAATTTGATTTATACATGTATGTTGCTTTGCCTTTGGCTCAAACTTAGGTAGGTAAGGGGGAATCTGTTCCAAAAACATATGTCTAGAAATGAATTGTTTCAAATTTGAAGCCTTTTTTTTTTTTTTTAATTTTTTAGTTTTTTAAATTTTACATATAATTCATTTTAGGATTTGTCTAGGGGAAACTGTCTCCAAGTCTTTATGCAATTCAAAGGGTACTATTTTTCAGCTGCTAGGCTTCCATTTGTACATTATGTGGCTTACAACTGTCTTAAAGGCTACATTGAGGTTGGTGGAAGGCTGTCCTTAAGCCTAGGTATAATGTGTATTAAATGCGTTGGCTTGCAGTGGGCTCAAACTGTAGGTGAGGGAAGGGGAATCGTCTCCAAAAAAACTATGGTCTTAGAATGAATGTTCTAAATTCAAGTACTTTGTTCTAAATCTATGCTTTGAATCCTTCAAATCCAACAATGCAGGACGCGTTGCTATGCGAAGTCCACACAATGCATAATGCGTGTCGTGTGATTCATCCGAAACACGGACTGAACGGGGTATGAATGTGGCCATGGTTTTGGCTTGTTTCGAAGAAACTATGCAATCATAGGCTCATAAGGGGTTCACAATGTAGTTGCTAGCTCCAATTTTGTATTACTAAAGGATTTAGTTGGTCAAGATTTTAAAGGTAATTTATATGAATATCTATAGATTTCGTATATAGAGGTGTTGGGTAAATTTAAACTTGCCATGCGTCCCCCCCACCCCGCCCCCCCCCCCCCCGCAGGGGAGGGTGGGGCGGGGAGGGTGGGGGGGGTTGGTCCGTTTTGGTCCAGAAATTGTTTGGCACCAGTGTATTTTTTCATTTCATGGCCAAAAAGGCGGCTCATTGATTTAGTTTGATTATTTTGCATTTATTTTTGCGCATTTCATTAATTGGCAATTTTATCTTTACAGATAACTGAGGTAAGGCAGCCAGAGGTACCTGCTTTCAGGCTTTGAATATTATGCTCAGGTATTAATTATCGCATTTATCAAATGTTGCAAATACCAAATATTAATATTAAATGTATTTTCATTTCATTTAGATTCAGGCAATCCTAGAGGTATTTGACTTCAGTTTATTGCACTCAGTTCAGCCTATTGCTTTCATAAAATGATAATATTGCAATTTATCTTTTAGATATTGGATGTGCAGCGAGCCGTAGGGGTATCTGACTTCAGGTTCAACAGTTATGCTAATAATTCAAACAATTTGTTTAGGCAGTTTTGAGGTATTTGACTATCTTTAGGAGGCCCTTTATACTTTTAACGAGTTGATACACAATTTTAATCCAAATTCAAATGATCCCTAGACTGCTGCGAGTAAGCCTGACTTAAATGATTAGTATTTCCAAATAAGTTAAGTCAGCCTCTCTCTTTGCTGCAATGGTCTCTGATGATATTATATAAGGGCGGGGAGGGGGGGCGTTGGAGGGGGAGGGAGGGGGGGGGGGGGGGGGCCATTAATTGGCTTACCGTAATTCTAATTCCGTTTTGTGAGAAGGATGATGTAGAGGGAAACCGGTATATGTCAAGGGCAATCAATCCAAAAGAATTAAATACATATGTGGCTTGACCTACTAAATTGTGGAATGTGATTACAGACATTGCCTGTGGGCTTTACAGATGGCACAATCTGTGGTATGGGTGTATAGGGGAAACTGTCTCACTCCATACGGTGTTAAATTGATTGGTATTATTACGGTAATTGTAATTCAGTTTGTGAGAAATTTGACTAGAGGGAACTGTCTTCATGTCGAGGGCATCAATCATTTAAGAATTTATTTATTTTACATATGTGCTTGTAATACCAAAATTTGCCATATGTGGCGTGGACAGACCAGGCATGTGGCTTTAACAGATGGGCACCAATATGTGGTATGGTTTATAGGAGGTCTCCCAAGCCCACGGTTAAAATGAATTGGTTATTTACAAAGACAGTCCATATTCAAAAATCCATGTTTTGTTTGGAGAACAGTTAGAATATAATAGGACGTAGTCCTACGCACGATGTGATGCAATAGCAAACCTTTTGTCTTTCCCATCTTAGTTTGTGGATAACGTAATTTTCACATGTTATGGGGTCTTTGTGTTCAGACAAATGCGAATAAGTTCAAAGAACATTATTTGATTTTGATTTTTAATTTTGATCAATATCTAAGTTCGGGCTTATTCTAATTTACGCCCTAAGAAATATAATTGTTACGATTATTAAGGGTACAGGTAGTTTAAAACTCATTGAAATAAGTTTAATTGAGTGGATTTAAAGGGCCTATTTAACCTAACATCCGAGATCTAGAAAAATCAACACCCTGGCCTCACAAACTATTTTTAAAAATTCAATTAGGAAATTATACATATAGGCAATAATTAAAATATTGAAAAGGTCACAATTTTATCAATTGGTTGACCAATTTTAGTGCTTTCGATAAATTTTTGGGAAATTTAAAAATTTCTTGGGTACCACTTCGGACTCCAAAATATATGACTTGCTAGCAGTTATTTACCATGGTTACTTAATTAATCCGTGGGATGTAAACGCATATTCTTTTGACCTACTGTGCAAAAAGAAGACATAATGCAGAGTAAGACAAAGTGATACGTTTCGTTATTTCACTCATTTTAATTGTTTTTGATCAGTTTGGGATGAATTTTGTCCCATTCCATTTTGCTCAGAAATCTATAAAGTTAAATAGCTAGCACTCTTTTCACCTGATGAAAAAGCAAAAAACTTATATGACCTACTTTGAAAAGAGGGCATTATAATATATTTGGCCATTTCAACCCAAAAAATCTGTCAATTAAGCCAACTAGCTTTCTATTCACTTATTATGACACCTTTGGATGTAAGTGATTTGACCATTTTGGAACAATTTTGACCTTATTTTGGTCATTTTGATCTAAAAATATGAAAACTAGAATGGCAAGCACTAAAGCTACTTATTGACGTTTCCTTGAGATACAACGACAAAATGTTTTCTTGAAAATGTTTATGAAACGAAGGTATTGGGACTGAGGTATCCATTTTGGCCAATTTCCCCCCAAAATCTATAAATCGGAATGGCTTCCATTTTATCCACTTAAATATGACTCCTTTGAAGGTGAATAGACATGTTCTAATCAATTATTTTAAGAAATTATTGTTTTCGACTGATTTACCTATTTTTGAACAGTTTTGACCTTTTTTGGCCATTTGACCCCCTAATTTATTTAAAAATTGAAATGGCTTCCATTTCATCCACTTAAATATGACTCCTTTGAAGGTAAATGAACATGTTCTGACCGATTATTTTAAGAAAGGAATGTATTTTGACTGATTTACCTATTTTTGGACAATGTTGACCTTTTTTGGGCATTTTGACCCAACATGTATATATTGGAATGGCTTCCATTATATTCACTCAAATAGGACTCTTTTGAAGGTAAATGGACATGTTCTGATAGATTATTTTAAGAAAGGAATGTATTTTGACTGATTTACCTATTTTTGGACAATGTTGACCTTTTTTGGGCATTTTGACCCAACATGTATATATTGGAATGGCTTCCATTATATTCACTCAAATAGGACTCCTTTGAAGGTGAATAGACATGTTCTAATCAATTATTTTAAGAAATGATTGTTTTCGACTGATTTACCTATTTTTGAACAGTTTTGACCTTTTTTGGCCATTTGACCCCCTAATTTATTTAAAAATTGAAATGGCTTCCATTTCATCCACTTAAATATGACTCCTTTGAAGGTAAATGAACATGTTCTGACCGATTATTTTAAGAAAGGAATGTATTTTGACTGATTTACCTATTTTTGGACAATTTTGACCTTTTTTGGCCATTTTGATCCCAAAATGTATATATTGGAATGACTTCCATTATATTCACTTAAATATTAATCCTTTGAAGGTAAATTGACATGTTCTTATAGATTATTTGGAGAGAGGAATGCATTTCAACTGATTTACCTACTTTTGGACAATTTTGACCTTTTTTGGCCATTTTTTACCCTAAAATAAAAAATGTAGAAAGGCCAACACCCCATACGTTGATGTACATCCCATGGTGGTATGAATCCGCTAGGTTGAACCTTTGTAACAAACAACGCCGTCAAAAGTCATATTTTGGTCCTTTGGCCGGCCGTCTACGAGGGGCTTTCGGGGGTAGTGTAAGGCGTGTTTAACTTTACGTTTTCATCAAATGCCTGATATTTTCAGCTCTATGTGATACTCGTGGTTAGACCAGTTACCTCCTTTATTTCTCTAATCTTTCTTTTCCGAGTCCTCAGTTGATTTCTTCTCGTCCATTTTTCCTTTGCTTTTATTTTCATGCTCGTGTTTATCTGTTATAGTATTGAATGATAGCAAGTGCGGCACAACGACATAAAAGAGTTTTAAATAGGCCCGGGGTTTTGTCTCCATCATTCAACAAATTCTAAAGCTCCTTGCGTAACGCGACATTCTTGAAATTTACCCTTAGGCTTCCTGCATTGCATTTACAACTACGGAAGGCAGGGTCTCACATATAAATATTGTCACGCACACGTACTGATATAGGCGAAGATAATTCACTGTTCGGTGGATGATATTTCGGCTTTAAATACAGTGGTTTAGCTCAACTACTGGTTAAAATTTTTAACCTGCGGTTTTTTTAAAAAGTGCTTTTTGTAACCACAGTTTAGGCCTAACCACCGTTTTATTTTAAAAATCGTTTATACGGCCCAGAATGTTTATAGCTGTTCAGTGGTCCGTCAATCAGGGATTATTTTTATTCCCAGTTTATAACTCCATTCCTAGAACCTCGTGACAGTATATGCCTGTTCATTCACCAAGCCATTACTTTTTCTATATTTTACTCTATCCCTACTCATATCATTATTCTCATCAATTCTTTGATAGCATCCGGTCTCCCATTGAAATCGGGATGCTCTCAGAAGGCCGTTCTGTTTTATTTTGGTTTCAAGTTTCAGGTTAAGTATTTGCTCTCAGTCCTATGGGCCACCCCACCTCTCCCTGTGCTCCATTAACTTTGTTGCAGCAAGACAGTGTTTACACTTTTGACATAACCATTAATTAAATTTATTAATAAAACGGAGTGCCTACCTATGCTGCTGGCACCACACCCTGCCGTTGGATATGAAATGAAGACTAGGGACTCCTTTCATCAATATACAGAACTTGTCATTATGCTTCCAAAGTAGTCACTTTGCTATAACTGAAAAGGATTATTTTTCAAACCATCCCACTACCGTACACTACCTCTATGATCTTTGTGAATATTTCTTACCAAATGATTGAAGAAAGGTGTATTACAGTTTTAAAGATGGTGAGGAGGATGGATGACAACATTATCTTTTATATTACTTTCGTTAGACTCTAATAACAAACGTTGTTCTGTATTGTTCTAAACTCACTCATACACACATACCCGCATACTCAAACAAGACACGCACCAAAACAACATGCCCCCCCCCCCCCACACACACAATACACACCATGTTAAGGCCATCTTCCCCGGGATACACACATACACACAAATATTAACTTTACTGACCCCCCCCCCCCCCCCCCCCCCCCCCCCCCCCCCCCCCCCCCCCCCCCCCCCCCCCCCCCCCCCCCCCCCCCCCCCCCCCCCCCCCCCCCCCCCCCCCCCCACCCCCCCCCCCCAACCCCCCCCCCCCCCCCCCCCCCCCCCCCCCCCCCCCCCCCCCCCCCCCCCCCCCCCCCACCCCCCCCCCCCCCCCCCCCCCCCCCGAAAAAAAAAAAAGAAAAAACAAACCCCCCCCCCCCCCCCCTTATTTTTTTTCCCCCCCCCGCCCCCCCCCCCCCCCCCCCCCCCCCCCCCCCCCCCCCCCCCCCCCTCGTCACTATTGCCTTTTAATTCGTAACTCGCCACACTTTGTCGTAACTCGCCAGCACCTTGTCGTAACTCCCCCAACTTGTTGTAACTCGCCACCACCTTCTTGTAACTCGCCACCACCCTGTCGTAACTTGCCACCACCTTGTGTTTACTCGCCACACCTGGTCGTGGAATGTGCCCCCACTCGCCAACACTTTGCCTTACTCGCCGTACATTGTTTGATCACACCTTGCCCTACACTTGCCTCTCAACTCGTCCACCAACTCAACTCTCCCATTTTACCACTCGCTATATCGCCTCCCCTCTTTTTACGGGGCGCTGTTATGACCTGTAAATTAACTGCCAAATTAGACCGGTTGAAGGCTTAAAGACACTACGAGATTCAATTACGTGTTGTGTAGTAAGTGCCCGTAGAAAGTAATTAATAAAATATCCGATTTTGTACTTATTACACCGGCGTATCCAGACCTTACTTTTGGAGGGGGGTCCCGTCTCTAATAGCCAAGAATAGGCTGATTTTGCATGTTTTGGCATTAACCCCGAGGGGTGCGCCCCGAAAGCCTCCCCCCCCCCAATACGCCACTGTATTAGATTGCTTCTGGACTATATCATTTGTAAGGTATGCTAGGATACCTGTACCTGTTACAGACAATAAAAATTCCGAGTTTTGGGTTATTTTTTTGTTTTTTGATTTAGCAAATCACTGATATTTCCTTTAAATCAATCGGTGGTTGGTAGTGTTCCATGCGTGAATGATCGTAGAACTATACAAAATTTGACCCTAGATGAACCGCGCTGAACCGGGCGTTACGGGAAAACGCCCACAAGTTGAGTATTGATGTCTCCCTATACAATTTACTTTAACCTGACAATAGCAGAACTAGGTTAACAATTTTTACAATACGTACGGGTCGATTTTCACAAAAGGAAAAACTATTCATATGTTAATAGTTGACTTTGTGCCCAAGCTGGAACGGGGTGGCTTGATTTTCTTTGCGAATGACAATTTTCCCAGGTACTGACTAACGTGGCTTTTGTGTTAAGAATTCTATTTGTCCTCTGGCATTAAATTCTGTCCCTTAAAGGCCGACTCAGAGATTTCCTGAGGAGGGCGCCCTCAAATTCCAAAAAAATCGTGTTTTTTGCATGTACATAAAGCTTGTCCATATACTAATCACTGTGTGAAATTGCTAAGCTTAAATCGAATTCCTTCATATAGAAAATCACAATTTTGTTTAAAAATTCCGGATCCGGAAATTTTATTATACACAGTATAAAAAAAAAAAAAAAAAAAAAATCGGTGGTTGGTAGTGTTCCATGCGTGAATGATCGTAGAACTATACAAAATTTGACCCTAGATGAACCGCGCTGAACCGGGCGTTACGGGAAAACGCCCACAAGTTGAGTATTGATGTCTCCCTATACAATTTACTTTAAAGGTCCATGGCCCGATCGCTAATAGCCTCGTCCCCAGAAGCCCAGATTTTACCGGAAGTGGTCAACATTTTGGTATCAGAAGAAAGCTACTATTTTTCTCATTTACCCTGTGAAATCTTAGGGCCAAAAAATGTTTGGTTTGGAAGTAATGAGCGAAAATGTACCGCAATTTGGTCGACCAATATTAAGTTTACATAGTACTCTATGGGGCTTACGAAATCACGTTTACTGCTCTCACATGAAAACGCATTGAAATATCGGCGCGAAACTTTACAGGTGGGGTTTTTGGGTGAAGGCCAATCTATCAAGATGAAAACTTCATATCCTTAAATCGGGCCATCCCCCTTTAACCTGACAATAGCAGAACTAGGTTAACAATTTTTACAATACGTACGGGTCGATTTTCACAAAAGGAAAAACTATTCATATGTTAATAGTTGACTTTGTGCCCAAGCTGGAACGGGGTGGCTTGATTTTCTTTGCGAATGACAATTTTCCCAGGTACTGACTAACGTGGCTTTTGTGTTAAGAATTCTATTTGTCCTCTGGCATTAAATTCTGTCCCTTAATTGCCAGCAATCTAAAAATAGTTAGCGGTTTGTTATGGCAATTGCCTCACTTAAATTACACGAAATAGTTAAGTCAAATCAGTTGCAAAACCACATTATACTGTGTAAATAAAGTCAGTGAAAAGGAGGTTCTTTTCTCCCCCCCCTATATCGATATGGTACTTTCGTCTGTCCTAAAATTTATTATTAGGTCGAAATTTAAAAAAAAATATTAGAAACAAATGTTTTGAATAATAAAGTATATCCTCCTTCCTAGCTCTGGACTATTTCCTTAATTTTAGTATTCACAAGATTTCTTAAGGGTTCTTATTTATTTATTTATTTTTTTTTTTTTTACTTTTTTAAATCATTATATTTCACACAAAACTCGGATACTTTCACTTGTAACGAGAACGTGAGGTGTCAGAAAAAAAAACAACAGCATAAAGAAAAGAAATGCTACTTTAGCCAAAACATGAAAGCCTCAAAATTACTAACTGTGGATGTCTGATGCTAATTTTGATTACAAACTCATTCCATGATGTCTTACATGAAGGATGAACCATTATTTTCGGTCCCTAGGCCCCCATTTTCCACTTAAAATTAATGTTAATGACAGAAAAACAAATCTAAGCAAGTAAGTAGTTCAAAATCGTCCTTTTTTGTACAGGTAAAAAATTGTTTACCACCGATTTATAGCGGTTGTCATGCATGGAACCATCAACAAACTAACTCCCTTCATTCAATATCAGTAGCTTGGAAACCTGTTAACAATACATCTGTCATCTCTTTGATTAATGCCTACTTTAGTTTCCTAACTATCAATGGCAGGTCAGGTTGTTCAACCTATCTAACCTTGAAAAAGTGCACACTTTTTCATTGGGTAAAACTGAGTTTACTCAAAATATGATGCCAGTATACTAAGCCCAATTTCCACATGTATTGTTATTCCGTCTATACAACGCCGTGCATGAGAAACCCAAAGTACAGGGTGTATCAAAAAATTGTGCATGGAATGCTGCTGACCCTGAACTTGATATGTTCATTCAACCGTACGTTTTTGGACAAATAGTATACCACATTCTTTACACTACATATTCTGAAAAAAATGAAAGATATTGCTTGAAAAATTAAACAGATATGACAAGTTTTGTACACCTTCCCATTTTCTCCCATTCAAATGGAGTTTACATAGTATAGTGTATGCTCTTGTGTAATTGAATGGGGTTTTCGGGTTGATTCTTTTCTTGCAAACCAGACTTTTTCTTCAGAATATATCATAATATTATCAAAAAATTATGTTTGTATTGTTTGGCGGCCATCTGGGTATGGTGGCGGCCATTTTGAATTTAGGCCTTAAAACACCCTTTTTACTGAATATAATGATGTAACTGTCATTATTTCTGTGTGATAACCTAATTTTGAATATTAAGACAAACATATCTCAATGGTTTATTTGAATTAAAAAAAATCAAAATGGCTACCAAATCAATACAAAATGGCCGCCAAATTAAAAGTGACTGCCATATTGGTAACATTTATGATAATTATGTGTGCTTAAACAGAGCTACCTAATCAATCAATGAAATCTGAATTGATTTCGAATGGCTGATAATAGTCCATAATTTGATTGTTATATCCCTTACGTCCCTAGAGGAAAGTGATTACCAACCTGACGATCACCGCAAAAAAGGAGGTAGCGTTATTTGTCTTGTTAGCTCTAGGAGCAATTTCCCCCTAAAAACAAGGCAAGGGTCCACCCGTGATTTTTGAAGGGGCAAAAAAATGCCATTTAAGAATTTAAAAGGGATATATGTATCTTTTTAAAAAATTCAAAATGGCTATCAAATCAGGCTCCCATGTTGTTAGTATTTATGGTATTTGTTCAAAAGTAAAGCCTCGGGAAAGACGTTTTATATAGTTCTACGTTGAATGTTACTGCCTTTTGAATGTCCGTGCTTTGGATAGGAAGGAACACAACAGTCTTTGCACTCTATTAATCATGATAAAGACCAGATTATCTAAGTTTATCATGAAACAGGTGAATCGGGCCACATATTCTGCCTCCTCTCCCAACTAATCGACGCTGTCCAAAACTTTTCCTCGGTGACACGATGAGTTGAATCTACTATAACAATTTGAAACCGATTTGAAACCAATCGGATCAATATAAATATATCCCCATGGTGACCTTGAACAGTTTTTCGCCTGTCGTGAAAACACAAAAGGTTGTAGATATAGGAAACTATACCTTTTTGTAATCCTTAGAACCGGATAAGCATGTCTATACACCTTTTGACTCTATGTGAAACATTTACCAAATTGTCCCCAGGTAATTTACCCCATTCCCTGTCTCAAATTGCTCAAGGGTGCAAAAGTTGCATCACCGAGATTTGGAATCGGAAGGTCAATGTTGCCTTGAAACCATCAAAACATTTTGTGCAGACTCATATGGGCCTACCGAAGGACTATAAGTCATGCCTTTGTGTTAAACGGAATACAACGCTCTCACACGGATGACTCTGCATTTATTCTGCCTTGAACACAAATGCACATATCAAGCGCAAATGTCTGTCAACCTTCAAGAAATGACAGACGTGTGTTATAAAATAAAAATTATCACAAACTTGAAGACATGGATTTCCATTGTTTGGTCTAATCAGGAAAATGGTCAAAACAAAAAAATATTTTAGCCTAGTTTTGCTGGTTAAAATCCAATAAAACTAGCAACAGCGTGAAGCAACTAAATTAAATATGAAAAAGAATGCAAAACACATAAAAACAATAAAACACATCTTTAGGGACGCGCCATTAGACTTCAAGGGGTTTGGAAGTTTGGGTCAGGGCAAGTTATTTTTTCCTGGGCTTTTGGAGGCAGGTTTTTTTTCCTTCAAGTCATAGGCTGGTTTTTTTTTTTTTTTTTGCCTATACTTCAGGACATGTTTTTTTTTTTTTTTTGGCGGCGGCGGCGGCGGGTTAATACATTTGATCATGTTTCTTTTTTGTTTGTTTGTTTGCATATTTGGGGCCGGGTTTTTAGCTAATAGTCATGGCACCTTGCAAGTAGCGCACAGGGTGGGGTGCGGTGAGGGGTTGGGTGCGCAGAACCCTTTGCAATCTTCGCTTTCCAAAACACATTTTCCCATGCAAATTTGATAAAAACAATATAAAATTTCTGAATGGGTTCACTTTATAATGTTTTGTGTGAGATCATCAGTGATGCTGTATGGGAACGAGACGTGGTGTCTGAGCGAAAATGGGATACGAATTCTGAGGACAGAGAGAGTATTGATGAGAGCGATGTGTGGTGTGAAAATAATGGATAGATGAAGACCGACGACTTGATGCAGATGTTGGGTTTGGAGGAGGTGGTGGACCGGTTTGCGAAGGCGAATAGTGTACGTTGGTATGGGCATGTGTTGAGGAAGGATGACCCGCATGTTTTAAGAATGGCTTTTGAGTTCGAGGTGGAGGGTTTGAGAAGGAGGGGACATCCAAAGAAGACATGGAAGAAGCAAGCGGTTGCTGAGAGTACATGGACAAAACCTGATTTACAACTTTGGTTTTACTACTTGTTACTACTACTATACTCGATTCGCGTTGATACGAATAGGTTTTGGACCTATTCCAATAAGTCGGAGAGGGGCTCTACCGGGTAAATGAACGAATTCAAATGCACCTGCCACACCGGATTATCTTGGAGGACACTCCGGTCATTTAACTCACTCACCTGCCACTAAATACAATTTCATTCATGTATGGAAACGCACCATAGTGTATTTCAGGCCTTAACATTGCTCACAATAACATGATTAACAGAAGTCCCTGCGCCTCATTGAATTTTTCACCTCCGCAAGAATGGTACAGGGTCACATATCAGATGAATCGAGTATACTACTACTAAAGGTATGATCATTTTTAAAAAAGTAAAATATAGTTGATGGGTTAAGCTTTGTTGTGTTTTAAGCATAAAGTTCATGCAGATTTTGTCTAATCAATTTGTCGTGGGGTTTCCCGCGCAAAGCGCAGAACCCTTGAAATATTCGCTTTCCAAAACACATATTACCCTGCAAATTTGATAGAAACAACTTGAACATTTGTAAATGGTTCACTAAAGAGAACTTGCACATTTGAAAATTTGCGCGCCGTCAAGAATTTTCAAAATCGATATTTTTTTGCATGGTTGTAAAGCTTTTATATACAAAAGCCCTCACCTCACCCGAAATGATTAAGACAAATCAGCTTCCTTATGTTAAACGGAACGATTTTGTAATTTAGCGTCGCCGTCGACGCGAAATTCAGCAGAACGCACCAAATGGCGTTTAAACACACGAACACGACGCCTATGCATGTTCCACGCATGCACACTGTTTTTAACCGGTCTATTTAATCTTGTGGTTTTAATATCAGGTGAGTACGAGTCAAAATATTCTGTAATATACACATTTGTTGATTAAAGTTTGGAAAACTTAAATTATGGGGCCTACACATTACCCTGGATATCTTTATCCTCAATCAATGTCCTATCTTTTTGGGGTATGTTATTTTTATGTGTAAAATATACCTCTGTTCTTCCATTGCCTATACCATGCATTTGAGAGCAAATTTGGAAGAATTTCATATTTTGGTTAAAATGTGCCAGTGCCGCTTAATATGTGTATATGCTTTTAATGCTTCTAGGTATGATCACGTTTTTTTAAAAAAGTGCGAATATATATAGTTGATGGGTTAAGTTTTTGTTTGATTTAAGCATAAAGTGTTCATGCAGAGTTTGTATATCAAGTTGTCTTGGGGTGTCCCGCGCAAAGCGCGGAACCCTTGAAATATTCGCTTTCCAAAACACATATTACCCTGCAAATTTGATAGAAACAACTTGAAATTTGTAAATGGTTCACTTAAAGAGACACTGGCACATTTGAAAAATAGTGCGCCCTCAAGAATTTTCAAAATCGATATTTTTGCATGGTTGTAAAGCTTTTATATACAAAAGCCCTCACCCGAAATGATTAAGACCAAATCAGCTTCCTTATGGGTAAACGGAACGATTTGTAATTTAGCGTCGCCGGCGACGCGAAATTCAGCAGACGACGAAAATGGCGTTTAACACAAGAACACGCAGGCCCCCAGTCGTATGCTGTTTTCCCACGCTATGCACACTGTTTTACCGGTCTATTATCTTTGTGGTTTTAATATCAGTGAGTACGAGTCAAAATATTCATGTAATATACACATTTGTTGATTAAAGTTATGGAAAACTTAAAAGTTAGCCTACAAATTACCTGGATATCTTTATCCTCATATCAATGTCCCTATCTGTTTTGGGGTATGTTATTTTTATGTGTAAAATATACCTCTGTTCTTCCAATTGCCTATACCATCATTTGAGAGCAAATTGAAGAAATTTCATATTTTGTGAAAATGTGCCAGTGCCGCTTTAATATGTGTATATGCTTTTTAATGCTTCTAGGTATGATCAACGTTTTTAAAAAGTGCAATATATATAGTTGATGGGTTAAGTTTTGTTTAAATTAAGCATAAAGTGTTCATGGAGAGTTCGTATATCACGCTGTTTGGCTGGTGAGTGCGGGAAGGGATCGTCCCCCTCCCGCGCAAAGCGCGGAATCCTTGCGATGTTCGCTTTTTAAAACACATTTTCCCATGCAAATTTTATAGAAACAATTTGAAATAATGCTTGTATGTATGATCAATGGTTTTAAAAAGTAAAATATAGTTGATGGGTTAACTTGTTTACACGCGAAGTGTTAATGGATTGGTCGCAACGTTCAATGGCATATTTGTCGTCATTTCTCAAACCAGGAGAAGCCCTATAGACTCAAATAAGGTCTGTAATTACTTTGTGCAAATTTTATGGGTTAGAGTATTTTCCAATGTAAGTAACGGGCAATATTGTTTTGGTGTGTTTCCACAGGGCAGTGGCGTAACCAGAACTTTGCAAATGGGAGGGGGGCAGAAGGGGTGCCGAGGCATTTTTTGAGGGGGTGAATTTGGGTCCTTCTCCATAGACATCGTACAAAAGGTCAGTTCATTTGGGGGCTGGCGGGGGGAAAGGCCCCCGCTGGTTACGCCATTGCCACAGGGCCAATGGCGTAAGTTTTTAACCCTCTTATAAAGTGTGGGTAAAGTTGTTGTTTTTTTTACTGTAAAGTGGGGATTTATTTTTTTGCTCAGATGGTGGGTGAATTTCTTTTTTAACTTCCAAAGCCCCCCTTGGTGCGTCCCTTAATGGCTTGTTCAATATAGTTTTGTCTTATCAAGTCCACAAAATTAATAAACATTACATCTGCTTTTCATGGAATATTTCAGTTAATATGTTTACAATGTACAGATAAAAACTCATTGAACCTCTTCCAATGAGTTCTTTTCCATGTAAGACTATAGATGTTAATCAATGAACAGCTTTACCTTGTAAATTATGAATAAATGATGTGGAAGTGCTATTGGTTAACATTACACACATTACACAGTAATTTAATCACATCTACTCCCAATATTTAGTTTTTGCTACTTTTAACTCCAAGTTTAATTATTTTAATTTTGAGGAATTTGTTAGATAAAAACTGTGTTGAATGATTTTTAAGACTTGTATTTTACTGCTAATTAACTTGTTGTGTTAGTTTTCACTGTTTGATGGACTATGTGTTAGTTGTTTCACGTTTTGCCAGTTTGAGCCAGTTTTTGCCGGCAAAAACATGTTTTTTTTTCAGTTTTTGCCATTTTGCCGGCAAAACAGGTTTTTTTGCCGGCAAACATCGAACCCTACAACTTTGTTCTCTATATTTTGCTAACATTGATTACTTAAAGGTAAATTAAAGATTACACAATGTCGTAATTTACACAAAAATGGTCAACTTGGAGACCTTTTTGTCCCGCATAGCACCCTTAGAAACCTAAAGATTTAAATAGGCCTAGGAACCCTCCTTTTCCTCACGTATTTTGAAAACAAAAATCAGGATCTGTGACCACAATTAAAATACTCAAAAGTGCCAAAAAAGTAATTATCACAGTGTAGCCTTCCAAATAAAGGTTCTAAAGTATACAATTTGACAGGTAAACAGAGTTTTATATAATTATACACTTCATTGCGTGGTTCAGAAAACCCCACACATGGTAATATATGGGACACAAAGTAACTCGATAGAAATAAAACGAGGTTTAAACGTAAGTTTGTCTTCATAAAAGAAAGAGTAAAAACTCTATCTTGCAATTAGCATAGATACTGAAAGACTGAAAGAAATACCAAAATAAAAAAACCACATAAACAAAACAAAACAAAAAGGAAATAACCATAATAAATCCCTTACCGGTTTACGAGTTCCAAAGTACGCCATCCTGGCTGAAATGCTGCGTGCTTTGTGTGCTTGTTGCCTGTTCTCGTTTTAAATATGACAAGCTCCGATGATCACCTCAAAAACGCTTATGCATGGAGTTGACGAGACGGATCTAAAATAGGTCATTACTAACCATTCCCTAACTATTCGATATTTTGAAAGTTACTCAAATATTTGAATTTGTGCTCACGATTAACAAAAAACAAGTGTTATATACAAAAATGTTAACTTAGGTCTATAAGCTTTAAAGAAAAAGAAATTGGAATTGTAATGATAATTACGTCATTAAAATAAACAAATATAGGGTCTGTGAAAATGTGTTTTATTACACCTCATGAATATTCATAAATAATGCCATGCTATTTCATTGGCAGATTCCTATTAAGCGTGCTATTTCCCTAGGGTAATGGATTGGGCTATTTCCCTACAACCTCCCCCAGAGTCACAGTGAGGTGTAATAAAACAAATACTACATGGTTTATATCGGGAAATAGGGCACAATATTTTCCCTTGGTACTGGCTACGGGCCTATCACCCCTCACCTTCGGGTTCGGGTGACAGGCCCGTAGCCAGTACCTCTGGAAAATAGTGTGCCCTATTTCCCTCTAACCATGTAGTTAGTTAAGTCAAAATCCTCAATTCCGTGACTAATCTTTGGCAAGTAAAGTTTGGCGATTGATTTGACTTCAAAGGACATTATAGAAGGTTTTTAGCCCACATGTCTCTCTGGAAAATGTCGGCAATTTCCACAGGAGGGGGGGTAAAGCTTCTACAGGGGTAAATTTTAAATAATGGTCCAAATAACGTTTAGTATAGTTCAAATTGTTCGTGTGGTAACAAGGGGTAAAAAAGTCTATGGTGAACTATCTGTAAAATGCATCGCTATGAAGATATACAACAAAATAGGCTAAAGGTCAACATTTATTCAGCAAAGGTCAAGGTCTTATACTGTTTCAATTAAGTTTAAAAGTATCTTTAAAAATTTATAAAATTACATTGATTTAAAGTATGTTGGGTATATTTGCCCTCTTGGCATCTTCTCGTGGTTACAGGGGAGGGGGCACTTTCCCCACACACTTCAATGGGAGACAAAATTCCAGATGCTACAAGTGTAGGTATACCCTACATAATTTAATTCAATGTAATTAAATCAATTTTTAAAGATACTTTTAAACTCAATCAAACCAGTATAAGACCTTGACCTTACTTGCCAAAGATTAGTCACGGAATTGAGGATTTTGACTTAACTAAGTATTTGTATAATATCAAATACGGAAACGGTCACCTAGGCACCAACATTTTGGGATCAAATTGGTTCTTGTGAAATTAGTTATTCAAGTAGGTAATAAAACACGTTTTTATAACATTGTTTAACTAAAGTTATATAAGAACGAAGCTGGTGGCCAAGGACAACGTTCAATGGCGCAATTCCTTATTCTTAAAATACGAAGTCGTAAGAACCGATTTGGTAGTACCACTGGTGGGTATATCTGGATTGAGCCTAGTGTTTGTTAAATTTTGTTACTAACAATATGTGGATGTAGATAATACGCCCGGTTGGTCATTTTAAATAGTTTTCAGAACACAACTTGTTGCATCCGTGTGTGACCTATACAGATATAAAAAGAGGGATACGTTGGATACGTGTGAAAGCAGGTATACTCCTGCGGGAGCCACCTTCCGGTCTCCATATAGTCAGGGAGAACATTCATGTGTCCGTACACATGGTACAGTTGAGTATATACACAATTTTTTGCTGAAAATGATAGATTAGAGTATGTAGAATAAGAATCGTCGGGTGGCCACATGGGCATCCTTGGTCATTTTGAGAAATCCTAGATGCGTCGCCATAAATATAATTATCTATCAAACCTTATATTATCAAAGTATAGCGTTACTAGATATTCTATAGGTCCAATGAACATGTAATGGCACCTGTAACATTAAGTAATACTTCAATTCAAAATGGAACCCAAATCCAATAATTTTAAAATATGCCTACAACACGGTTTGGTGTCATTTTGTACCCCCATGTCCAGATCTGACATATCTGACACGGCCTAATTCGGGTTTTATATTCCGTTTAGCTCCGTTTTAATTTGAGCTAATTGGGAATTTATCCCGTTTAGAAGTTAGACACGACGGGACGCGGTATCGCATAATAATCTATCAAGCTTCTATCAGGTGGTCCGTTATGTTATGATCGCTTTGAAATAGGCCGTAACTTGCCCCATTTGTCCTCAACGGCGATAGCGATAAACAAGTGGACCATGCCAGTATATGTGTGGGGTGTGGGGGGGGTGGCGGGGGCGGGAAATGCAATCCTAACAGCATCAACATCCGGCGGCGCGACCCAAGAGCTATAGTCTATTTCAAAGACATAGGGCCTACGCTCTTACGCGATTCAGATTAAAGAGACCTGCACATTTGAAAAATAGGCGCCCTCAAGAATTTTTCAACATCGATATTTTTGCATGGTTTTACGGCTTTTATATCCAAACGCCCTCACCGAAATGATTAGACCAAATCAGCTTCCTATGGATAAACAGAACAATTGAAATTAAACGTCGCCGGCGACCGCGTAATTCATGTTTCCCACGCTAAGGGTCACACCTGTTTGATCGGTCTATAAACCTTTGTGGTTTTATATCAGTGAGTACGAGTCAAAAATATTCAGTCATATCCACATTTGTTGATTAAAGTTTTGGAAAACTTAAACGTTGGCCTACAAATTACTGTATGTCTTTATCCTCATATCAATGTCCCTATCTGTTTTGGTAATGTTATTTTTTTGTGAAATATATCTCTGTTCTTCCAAGGCCTAGACTATATTTGAGAGCCAATTGAAGAATTTCATGTTTGTGAAAATGTGCAGTGCGCTTTAAACGACCTGGACGGAAGACTGGAACTAAAGGTGGGCCCAGGTAGGTCAATAATTTCATGAACGCGGGAGTTTTCCTAATCGGGAAACAACACGAATCATTAAAAACGGATTGCCATAGTTGGAATTATTGCAAGCTATTTTTAGTATTCGTGTCCTGTCTGCGGTTACCCCTCGCGGTCTGAGCTTGTCTCATGGCTGCTGCGCATGTGAGCGCTTCGTCATAGGGTGCGATCTGAGGTAAAAAAAATAGCTTTCTGTTTTATCTCGAAAAACTTCGAAACATCATAGCACGTAATCTGCCGGCGAACAGAAATTGATTAAGGGCAATTACTGTTATTTTTTGGCTAGCAACATCAGGCTAGCTTCACCTGGTAGCCCTAATTTGCTTCGCACCCTATAACCCTGCCTATACCGGCTGACCTTGCATGCACTTTGAAGGTATACAATTTGTTCCAACATTTTCATTGTATAAGGACATGAAAACCGTCTTGACAATGGCAGCAGGCGCGGACACGCAATTTTCCTGGAATTCTCGATTAGGAACTCCGCGCGAATGATCATTGACTTAGTTTCCTTTTGTGGCTCTGTTCAAACAATACATGGGACCCGTCATTTTCTGTGTTTAGATGAAAGTGTACGGTCGTTGCAGAACTAACATTATAGTATCGCCCTTCCCTAACCTGCATATATCCCGATTAGGCTGTGGTCGATCTGATCTGTCAGATATGTCAATGTGACATGGGGGTCACAAAAGGAACCTAAACCGCTACACAGCAGATTCGTGCGATAACGAATACATATGAAGTACGTAGATTAGGTTGTTAGACCCATATAATGTATTTCTGACAAACAAATGCACCTGGCGTCCCCTCTAATGGAGAGAGTTGCATTGGTTTCCAATCGCTTTTCCGCTGTGTTAGTGGCTTATATCACAATAACACAGATTCGATCTGTGTAGGCAGAGGTGCACACGTAAAACGGAATTACTTGCACGCGCCGGCTAAATGGACAAACAAAAGCCGAATACTACTTTTTGCATATGCTTGCGTACAAACATTTTGCATAAGCGTATGGCTTAGTCATAAACATTCGTAAGGTGTGGCCTAGCCTTGATCAAGGCTGTCTGTCGAAGAACCGATAACTTGCTAATTTTTTTTATTGCTATTTAAATTCTCAATTATTTGTAGACCTTGTGTTTTTGCAGGTTTGAATCAGTGCTTTAGCATTGTAGGCTACCCGTCTAGAGAAAGATTCAATAAAAAAGATAATAATTGGTCTAACTCCTAGGTGGTCTGTTTGCACGTTGGATCTAGGAGCCTGCTAGTCCTGGGTATAAAACCCCCATACCTATTGTGGTTCAGGTGTAGTGGCTATGCTCCTCACCTGTTCTAATTGCTTGTGTCCACCCCATTGTATGTGTTAAAGCATGGCATTCCGTAAAATATATAGGCAAAGTATTTGGTCTATTTATTCTTTCATTTTGGGCACAATAGATAGGTAATGTAACGGCTGGTTGAGAAAGATAAGACCGTTAACAGTGTGGACAATAAACATCCTACATTCCAGAATAAAAAAATAATTAAATAGTTAAGACTTAATTTCGCACTCAAATTGTTTTTGGTTTGGAATGCCGAGGGATATTAGGCTTTCAGAACACGTTTTTACTTTGTGTCATTTGGACTATGGAGGAAGACGTTATGGCTATTTTGCTGAGAGACATTCCAAATCCTGTTTGGCCATTTGAGTACACAAGATGCATCGTTTTTACATAGATCATGCATCGTCTTCATGTAGTGCTCTTAAAAACATTTAAAAACCAAATTATTAATAAAAATTAATATCCCCAAAATACAAAAAGAAATGAGGGTGTGAAAAAATGTTCAATATTCCAGATAAGAACGTCAGGGCTGATGTAATACCACAGTTTACTTTTTACTTTAGATCAGCAATTTTCATAATGTTATACAAGTTACTATTTTTTCTCCGGTCAAAAAGTAGAAGATATCGCTGCTTTGTTGTTCTGACGCGTATATAAGAACGGAAAGGTTCATATGTACCCCCTTTTAAAATTCTTAGGAAACAAATTTCTGTTTTTTTTTTTTTTTTTATTTATGGCATAACACCAACAAAAACCCTAACCTAAGCCCAAAAAAAAGAATTTGTTACAAGGTAGAGTTTGAAGAGGGGTACATAATAGAACTTAGCACTGAGTCTCTTAAATAGGTGGTAATGAATCATATTTTCATTGTTCACAATGGGTGTTTTGACTGGACACCAAAAAAAAAATTAAACTTTGAGTCTTAACATATGAGATTTTTGGTGGTCATTTTGATTTTTTTTTATTATATTATTATTATTTTTTTTTTTGCGTTTCTTCGGAAAATGCTCAAGGATTTTCGTTGGCACCCATCGGAATTGATTCAGCAGGAAAAACTGGCATTAAAACCATTGTAAAACATAACATAACAAGGTCACATGGTCTTAGCCTAGAATACATTTCCAAACTGCGGGTGATTCAGTGGTGTGCTCTCCAAAATCTGTAAAGACCACTTAAATACTCAAAACACCTAATACACAGAGTTGCATTCCTTCCAGGGTTAATGTTCTCGGTCGCTAAACAACAACAAAACACTGCAAGAAAAAAACGTCCCGGGCATAAAACAATTTTTTGCCATTATCAAAGCCCGGGGACTGATTTTTGAATTGGACTGGTGGAACTAAAAAGAGCTTGTGAACTGAAGTTTTGAGAAATTTGCAGGCTTGGAAACTGAGATTTGGCTTAAAATTTAGCTTCTGAGGCAAACATTTTCTGAAAAGGTGGACAGTAAAAGTGTTGAATTATGGCTCATTCAATTAGGGGGCTTTGGGAACGCTGGAGAGGGACGCGAAATGGGCAGTTCTTTAAGAGACAATTGAGGACATTTACAAGAAAGAAGCCCCGCCCAAGTTTTCATCAAAAACAGTTTTTTTTTTTTTTTTGCCTATTTGGAATGCTTACCAAATGTTGATATCACACATGAAGTGATAAGCCATATTTGTCGTTTGGAATAAGATTGATGATTAGTGATTTCCTGTGTTGCACGACAGGAATTCAAAGAATGGTTTGTTGTCTATAGGGATGATTAACGGTAGCAGGCAAGTTAAAAACAAGGTTTAACGGTTTTCTCGTATGTACTTGTTGTTCATTAAACCTTCGAACCGTTCTCGGTAGTAGCAAGTACAATATTAGACAAATTGTATTCTCAAAAATATATCCTCTGTCACTTTAAAGGCACACATACCCGTACCAATTCCTCATGTAATTTCCACCCGGTAGTCAAGTGTATTTACGTGCTGCTTTGTGGCAGTAGTAAAGTAACGTTCGGTTGCTGTCTTTATTCACGCAGGTTGTTATTCCGAAAGTTGTTTTAATCTGAAGTCGTTAATAGTTTTAATCCGAACACGAATCCAGGGGAATAAACCAATTTTCGAATAAATGAAACCGTTGAAATACGATCCTGGCTTGCGTGCCGCCTAGTTAATCGAATTTCGTTCTGCTCCATTCAATTCCATCGACCACCATGCACGAATATTTGTTTTCGAAAACCTGTTATCTCTTTCAACGGGGCCTGGAAGAACAGATTGTAACATGTGGGCGAAAGTCAGTAATTGAATATGGTTTTCCAATTGAGTTGTGGTTATTTAGGAAGCCATCTTAAAAAAAAAAAACACTGACCTAAGAATAAGCATGTTTAGACCTTATTTAAATATATTTTCAATGCCGATGTAATCTGTTTCATCCTTGTTTTATTGTTCATTCATTGTAGCTCATTGTGACACTGTATGTGTGTATTAGAGCTAGGTGATAATACAATTGGCACAAAAAGTATCTCGGCATGTTGTTCGATCAGTATTGTGCCAAAGTCCGATAAATTTGAAAGTTTTCAAGATTACATTTTGTTGCCTAGGTCTTGCTCTTTCATTTAACACCTTGTTTGTAAAAACACATACAAAAATGGCTGAGAAACCCCAAAACCAAAAGTTGCAGTTTTTGGAGTTTTCAATGGGCATTGCAGTGTACTGCGACACGAGCACGCTGATCACAACCAATATTGCTTGTAAGCTTTCTCGCTCATTCACGTAAAATCAATACACACGAATTATTGCGTTGTACCACACAGTGACCATTGAAAAATCCAGAAACTGCAACTTTTGGTTTTGGGGTTTTACGTGTTTCAGGCGTTCTATAGCAGCCACGCTTTTTCACAAGTGAGTGGGGGTGTGTGTATGTGTGGGTGTGTGTGTGTGTGTGTGTGCGTGCGTGCGTGCGTGCGTGCGTGTTTGTGTTTTGTGTGTGTGTGATTGAACACATCGCAGTGGTGGAGTCAACATTTTTCCACGATTCGTAAAATAGCTACAATGCTAGCTGTTTATGGAGTTAAAGAAATTTCTACAGAATTCTGACTTCATTACTTCCTTTTGCGTGATAGTTTGTTGTGATTAAGCGTGAAACTAATGTTGCGTGAAGAATCAACTAAATCGAGTGCCCTATTCTTTACGGTTGTAGGTGGACTGTGAGTCCGGCGGACTATAATTACTACTACACCTGATTTGTTGGCAACGGTTGCGATGCAAGTTATTGTGTTTGTGCAGAGTTCAACACGGAAATAGACTATATATCATTTACCTGACAGAAGGTTTTCATATTGAGTGAAACGAATAGAGTATTTGTTATCGAATCAACCACCGTGAATGATAAGTTGGGACGAAAATAACTCCTGTGTAGTGGATGAAATCTTGACATTTTAAACAATATGGTATACTAGGCGGTCCCCGGGTTTTGCGATCACCTGGGTTTCGCGATCACCTGGCTTGAATGACCCGGCATCAACAATCGATCCAACCAAGTTTCATGTCCATAAACCAACGTTTACCCCATTTGACCTCCTTTGACCTTGAATGACCCCCCGATGACCTTTGGTCCACTAACCAATACAAACTCGGTCTTCGGAAGGTCAAGGGCATCCACCCACCAAGTTTCGGGAACGTGCGACCCTCGATCTCCGAGAAAATAGACGCGGTCAGACAGACACACCCGCAGACAGACAGACAGACCACTGGTATTAATATATAGATGTCACGTAAAGTTCAAGGTGTCTTCATACCGCGTCCTTGCTAGCGTTTATTCTCGTGCATATCTTTCCATGATTCCAAGCCAGAGCGGCGATTCATGGAGCGCAACATAAAAGGCGCTGCTGTGACGTCACTTTCAACCAGAATGCTTTGTTTCAACTATAGGTGATACAAATTAAGCAGCAGCGCATCCGTGAGAAAAAATGGTGTCGAGCTAGTGCTCATTGTACATACGCCTACCCTTAAAGGTGCTTGTTCCGATTTTTGTCCATCGTGTTCTCTACATAATATGAGAGCCTGACACTTGTACACACTGACCATGAAGTATCGTGGGAAACACGCTTGCGGTTTTGATGCTAGACGCGATAACGCATAGTACAACGCCCTATTCAATACTGTGCTAATATTGATGGTTAACCACTAAAACGTCGGTTTTTCGTTTATATCTTGGGAATGAAATGGATTTGAGGGCTCAAATTTCAGGACGACAATGAGAAAAATACGGCCTTTCATCTGATATCAAAATCGATACTACTTCCGGGTAAATCAGGGGGGTCCCAAATACGATCGGAACACGCCCCTTTAAGATCTTCAAACCAACTGGGAAAAAAATTGGGTGTACCCAGCCAGAAAATGTTTAAACTTGTGTTAGCAAATGTACAGTTTTGCCGGCAACTTCCCCATTGAAAATGGTCTGGGGCGCCCTGAATAAGATGCAATATATGATTTCACTTGGTTGGCAGTCATCTTATCCATCCTTTTGCCTTGTTGACTAGTAGTTCCCGAAAATATTGTTTTATATTAAAGTGTGTGTTCTAATCTCATACCCTGTATTGTTGAAATTAAAATTATATTTTTAGCATCAATAGGAAATGAGATACATGTATATTTTTGACGTGTGGTGGTCATCTTGTCCTCGCGCCATCTTGAATGTTGACAGCATCAATAGGTCGTGAGAAATGGCATCTGGCTCCAAAAATCGTCGTTCTGCAGATACCTGAAGGTGAAATTTGAAGTTACCTCACGGTAAAAACCCAATTTAGACATAGGTTATCACAAATGCTTTTGACACATGTAATTTAGACATAGGTTATGACACATGTTTTTATCTTTTTTTGGTGGCCATCTTGTCGGCAATCTTTAAAATAGGGAATTTGGGTTGACAATTAATTTTGGTAACAGCCATTTTCGTAATCAGCGCAGTCAATTACCCTGAAAATTTGTTTTGCTAACTTTGAACGTGACTCTCTTCTCACAACAGATCAATATTACTTTTTGGCGACCATGTTGTCTGCCATATTGAATTTTGGAGTTTCGGTTGAAAATTGATTTTTGCAACAGCCATTTTGTATTTAGCAGGGTCAAACTACCTTATAAACGTTTTGACAAATTTAAATACGACTTGCTTCTTGCTGTAGGTCATGATGTATGGTTTTTACCTTTTTTGGTGGTCATCTTGTCCGCCATCTTGAATTTGGGGGTTTTGGTCGAAAATTGACTTTGGCAACAGCCATTTTTGCACACAGCAAGGTCAAACTACCCTAAAGGTGTGTGTTGACAACTTTAAATGTGACTTGCCACTTGCAACAGGTCGTGAGATATGGTTTTTACCTTTTTGGGCAGTCATATTGTCCGCCATCTTGAATTTGGGGCTTTCGGTTGAAAAATTATTTTGGCAACAGCCATTTTCGTAATCAGTGGGGTCAAGTTACCCTAAAAATGTGGTTTGCCAACTTTGAGCATGACTTGCCGCTTTATTTGATACTAAACTAGAATTTCGCGGTTCTCGGCTTTCGCGATCACTATATTCAATTGTATATTTAAAAAAGAAAATATAAGCTGTGGGCCGCTCCATAAAAAAAATAACATTTTAGTGACACACACCTATATGTTACCAACGTCCTGGACCTTCAATTAGTGGTTTCCTGAGGATTTTAGCTCTGGACATATATTGCATGTGACATCTCCATTGACTTACAACACAAAATTAATTGGTGATCATTGTTAGGATGCACCAAAAATGAAGGTGTAATAAAGCCTTGTGTATTTCCATTATCAACTGTTTCAAACACTTTCATTACATGTCATCAGTCATAACCTGTAAAGAGCGAGTCCCGTGTTGAAAATAGTTCGTCTTTTAAATTTGGCAATTTCACTCCCAAACTTTCAAAAGACACATGAAAATCGAGTTTAGCCAGGTTTATTAAAAATTAATGGTTGTTTTCTTGTTCAACCTTGTCTAGCATAATAACTAATCAAAGTTAAAACTGCTTCCTTCTTCAATATGGACCAGAAATTTATGTCCTTAATCCAATACAAAAATGGTGCGTGTTGTGACAGTAATTGGACATCAATTACTTTTGAAAGAAGAGAGATCCGAACCACGGTACACACAAACTGGCTTTTACAAGAAATATGAACATTACTGAGAAAGTGGTTTTCTTGGTAATAAAATTATTTTTTAATTACTTGCCTATTTCTATAAATTTGTACTTTTCAACATATTTTAAAAAATTGAAGTCCATACAATACTTTTTGCAGTATTTCAAACAAACAGAATAGCTAGACTATTCAATATAATAGTTCTTGGGCTACGAGTGATATTTCACATATGGGTACCATCTGGATGGCAAAACGAGAGTACTACCAACTGTTAAGCACGTCAACTTAAATAATTTCCCGTGATAGGACTTCCAAAGTAGTAGCTTCAGCCTGCTAATTTGCAAGAAAAAAAATGGCGCCTCAAGTTGCTCCTTAAATAACTGGTTTAGCCATACCTGTCTTGTAGAAGGATTATTTTGGTAAAAAATGTTACTAACACGAGATGTTTGATAATGGACAAACCACAGAAGTCAATACATCCCATTTTAATAAACCTAATTTGCATCAATCCAAAGGGCCCGTCATTTTCGTAAATTTGTGACTTAAAATTTGACTTCCAATTCGGTATCATATGGATGAATCTTACACTCTAAAGATTATAATTAAATTTTGCAGTAAAAATGTAGTATGTATGCAGACTTCCCAATGGGGTGACACTAAGCAAGATAGTAAATTTGAATAAAAACAAAATGGCCGCATTGAAATTGCGCCATAACTATATAGTTTCGGCTATATAACCGGACTCGTAGAAGAAATATTTATGCTCAAAAATGCGTAAAATGAGGTGTGTTGATTAAAAACAACCAAATCAATAATGGCCATTATTTAATAAACCTTATTTGCATATATCCCAAAAAAAACACACATGTACCAAACATTTCAGCACTTTTCAATCATGGGCAATTAAGTGTAATATATGGCACTTTAAAATGCGAAATGGAAATGAGAAATTCCTATGTCTAATCCCTAATGACCTTTAAAACCCACATGACAAAAGAACATAGGGTGGACCCTTTCCTTGGGTTAGTGGGAAATGTCTCCTAGATCTGACAACACAAGATACTACTACCTACCAATTTTTGCGGGGATGGATAGGTCAGATTTTCCTCTAGGGCGTTAGGGATATAGTTTTTAAACCCCTTATTTGTCATACAGAATATCTCTGATCCATTCTTGCACAACATTTATAGCCTGTGTTTCAGTAGTTATTTCAATATTTATAGTATTACCATTTTGGCGGTAATTAGCCCAATATCGCTATCAATCCGTTATCCCCAGTGCAATTGACATACCGCATTATACATAACTATTGACCAACTCACAAACTTCTCATTACAAGTATTTGCCACTCTAGTCGTCTTGAAGACTACGCCACCATATGGCTGTTTGGTTGCTTGCAAATAGGATGTTCTTTGTTCAGCTAGGAGCGAAGAAGAGCCTATGAAGTAGGCTCAAGAATGGACTACCAAAAGGGTGTATGCTCACACCTCTCCTGTTCAACATCTATATCAACGACCAACTAGTGCAGGAACCTGTCGTTTTATCTATGCAGATGATCTTGGAATTAGCGCACAAGATGCAGACTTCACAGTTGTTGAAGAGAGACTCTCCAAAGCTTTAGATGAACTCACTCCTTACTATAAAGGAAAACCACCACGTGCAAATCCGTCCAAGACACAGGTGTGTGCTTTCCATCTACGCAACCGTGGAGCCAAACGTCAGCTTAAAGTAACCTGGTCTGGAACACCCCTGGAGCACTGCGATAACCATGTCTACCTAGGAGTTGCACCGCACTCTCTCTTTATAAGACCCATATCAAGAAGACGAAGAGTAAAGTATTGTCACGCAATAACATCAATGGAGAACTTATACATCCTAGCAGGAATTGCTCCACCAGTAGTGTAGCGAGTATGCGAGAGCGTAGCTGCCAAGTATCTAATGTGAAGCACCCTATGTCCGGACAGAGACCTGCTGCCAACCGCCTTAAATCCAGACAGAGTTTCTTAAGCAAAGTCCAACCTCTTGAAGCAGTCGCTAAGGAGCTTAAGAGAGTCGCATTGTGGAAAGAAACACTTGCTATCAACTAAGTAACATCTATTGGTATTGAACCTGATGAGCATCTTCCACCTGGAGCTGACTCCTAATGGGCTGGATGGCGATGCCTCAACAGATTGAGAATCGGCCGATCTAAGGTTTTCTTGCAGAAGTGGGGCTACCTGAAAGCATACCAGGACACTACCTGTGGTTGTGGAACAGAACCACAGACAATGGAACATCTCTCTCCATGAAGGGTCGGGCAGTTCTCAATGAAAGAAGCTGGCAAAGTTGTTCACGTCTTTGATGGGTGATCTAGTTCACGACATGTAAACTTTTGAAGTTTGTAAACGTGGGATTTGAGGAGCTTTTAGTCCAAAACATTGCCTTTGTCAGTAAATGCGCTGACAGAGTCACATCAATTACTGTATATGAATGCATAACTTTGATGTACCTTGTCCTGTTTTGAGTTCCACACTTCATAAACATATTGCAGCTGATGTCATTGTTGAAGGCCAAATTTGGGTGCAGCATGTATGGTGTGCAGAAAAAGAGGTGTGTCGGTCTCTCTTTTTAGAGCTGGTACTTCCTCAAGGCCGAATGCACAAATCTCTACAGGTGACATCTCTCTTTCAGTGTTTGGTCACTGGCTGATGAACTTCTTTGCAAAACTTCAAAGAGTTCATGTTGTTATTATGCAGCTAGATTACTAATCAAAGATGAGAACAACTTGCGGTACTAATTGTTTAGAGCAAAGAAAGGCAAAATTGAATCTGGCCAGCTTCCTCCATGTGAGGACTGCCTAACCCTTCATGCAGAGGGGCAAACTATATGGAGCAGTCGAAGCCTCTCCGACACTCAAGCCCCACTGGTCATGGATGGAGTGTCACGTCTCGATGTAATTTGATCACAAGTGGATGAATAGCAAACCTGCTGCAGACGTTTTGAAGAGTTAGTACCCTGCAATAATTGCCAAGATTGTGCAGTGCCAGGACTGTATGAGGGCTAATGGGATGTCCTGTACAGATTTGTGCAAGATATCGACATGTGAAAACATGAAAAGGTGAGGCATTACATTGGACCCGTGATGAATATGGGACCGAGAAGAGACAGACAGATATTTAGAGGAGGCAAAATACAGAGGACTCGATTGGCAAATACTTGTAATGAGAACTTTGTGAATTGGTGAATAGTTATGTATAATGCGTTGGTAAAATAAATGTTATTTATGGCCAAAATATGCATACATCTCTAATTTATTGAAATAACTACTGAAACACATTGTAGTACAGGAATGGATCCTCAAATATTCTATATGCAAGTGCTCTAAAACTATGTATATATAGACATATTTATTTTGAGTGTAATACATTAACGCTTAAAAAGCCCATCATTCAAAGTGGCTACGATTCAAAAAGCAACGCAAGTACAGAAGTGCTAATTTGGCGACATGGCGACCGTTTAGGATATGCAAATTAGATTTATTAAAATGGATGGCTATGAATTCATTTTGGTTGTGTTTAATAAACACCTCATGCAAAATTATTTATAGATGATGTTTCTGAATAAGTTGATAGCACACTCGCTTTGACCCTCCTGATGGTACCGACCAACCTATCTGGCCCAAGGACTACTCTTTTACTCCAAAATATTAATCATGTTCACTTATGCAAATGGGGTTGTTTGAGTAGAACATATTGTTTAAAAATATCATGCAGCAACCTGGACATGCTGGAAGGATGGTTAATGTGATAATGTAAAGGAGTTTGCAATACCATTAACTTTATTTTTTATCAAAAAGGTTTACTTTTTTGAAGAATGGCCCAAATACTCATTTTGAATTTTAAATAAATACCACATTGATAGTCGGAGATATGGCAATTTGAAGTTAAATCAAACGTCCGTAGTGTTTGAATTGACCATGAGCACCGCAGTAGAACTACCACTTTAAAGGGGCACAATGGCATGAAAAAATATTCAGACATAATGAAATGGACCCTTATTGAAATCACTTCCACAAATTTGAAAACAATTTGGGTGTTTACATTTTGTAAAAAAAGTGAAAAGTAACTAAAATTATTTCCTTGTAAGCTTTAACTAGCAAAGGACGCTGACATACTGCCAGTATTTATCAAACTTGAAAAGCATGCAGTCATCAGCTAAAAGACCATTGCTATTGTGTATGCAAATCCCGGCTAATCCATCTTTAACTTGCCCAGATCAATATCTTACTACAAGCCAGGGTCTGAAAGCTTTTTTAATTGTGTCACAAAAACATCCTAGATACACTGTAAATTCTGGCAGCAATATCAACACCTTGATTGGAAGAAATTGCCACAACCTGCCACTAACTTTTGCTGTTTGTACTCATGCCATTATGTCCCTTTAACGTCAAAATGGTTAGTTTGTTTTTTATTCATTAAAAGTTTTCAACAACAGAAAGTATAAGAGTAACTACTGTATGAGTACTCTGACTCCAAAGATTAAACAGGGGCACCCAACGAGAATTTCAGGATATGGCCGCTCATCGAATAAAACGGTATTAGAGCAATATTGTTTTCATTCAGCTTAGTTCCTAACAAGTGATTTATCTATTTACGTCATTATTTCACATAAATTTATCAGAGAAAATGAATAAAATTGGAAATATTTTGTTTAAAACTGTATTTCGAAGAGTAAAATTATATGCAGTATATCCTCAGCACCAGTTGGACAGAATGTAAATATTTTCGTTTCCTACCTAAAAGCGTCCGAAATACATGTTCCCGGCCATATATTCGATCACTACAAGCCCTAGCCCATAACTCCTAAGAGATATATTGGTAAACAACTGCCATATAGAAAAACAGGCGATTTGCAGGACTGTTGTACAAAAAACGTGAAAAAAATCGTGAAATTTCGAAAGCTGATCTAATTTGTTAATTAAAGGGTATTAGTCAAAATTTTATTCGACTATCTTGTGATTTATAATGTATAGAATGACTGATTATATACAAGTGTGTGGAATCTTATAGGGCACAGAATTCGTTTTAAAAAAATGTGTCCAAAATTGTGATATCTAAATCAGCCAAAGCAGCCTTCGGAGTCATTTGTGAGTGCGTATCAAAATCAAAAAGTATTTCGGACGCTTTTAGGTGGGAAACGAAAATATTTACATTCTGTCCAGCTGGTGCTGAGGATATACTGCATATAATTTTACTCTTCGAATACAGTTTTAAACAAAATATTTCCAATTTTATTCATTTTGTCTCAGGCTTGAATTGCACATGAAAATCGCACAAATATGCGAATGTCGCCTGATTGCGATTTTCGTCTGAATAAGATTAGAAAACAAGTATATACATGTTTATATTTTCAGCTTGATTTTCACGATTTAGGCTCCTTTCAGTCTTTTTATTTTTTTAATTGAGAGGCTTCGCCAATTATTCCCCTGCCACGTCAATTTAACAGCTCACCCTGCCCTCATCGTACTCTCATATTCCCACCGACTTCAATATTATTCGATATACAGGGTGAGTGAGTCAAAAAGATTTACACCCGATTTAAAAAAATAATACAAATATTTCACAAGTTTAGAAAATGTTTTTATATAATATCCAATAGCTCGTTATATCCATTGTCATTGGTCAAAAAATGGAACGTTTGCCTTTCACCATATTATGGATAATGATAGATTAACGGAAAACATCCAAAACCATATTGGCCACGGTTGTAAAATTCTTCACGTCCACAACATCAGGCCAATGAGTTACTGTCGTAAATGCTTTCAACTTTTTTTTTTAAAGTGACATTACCTATGCACTTGTTGACAATATTTAGTGCCAGTAGCGTACGAGGAGAGGATGAAAGGGGGGACATTCCCCATGGGTCTGACTGGGAGAGCAGCTTCAGCTAACGGGAAACCGGGAATGTAGGAAACGGAAAAGCAGAGAGTAAAGAAAAGGGAGGGAAGGAGAGAGGAAAATGTTTAGATGCAAAGGAAAAGTGGGCATGTGTGAGATATTTCAATTCAAGTAAGTTTTATTAGCATTTTCATTCAGTCAGTACATTTCATAATGATATATAATATATTTACAGATAAGGAAATAGTTGCATCTTTAATGAATAAAATGTACAGAATATTGTAATGACATGAATTTAAACGCAGGAGAGGCCATAATAAGTCTGGAGGACTTTGAGCATGACCCCGCCTTACATTATACAATAAGATTTAAATTATTGGACAAGACGGGACAGGACAGGACAAAACAAACACATAGGAAAGGACAAGACGAGAACATTGTCAATTGTTTTAACAAGATAACAGGCAAGGGAACATGATATCCGTTTTGAGTCAAATATTAATTTCCCAAATCAGATTTTGAATGCGTCAGTGAAAACTGGCGAGCAGGGGGAAAGAAAGAGGGAAAAGTCCCGTATTTGTATCGTTCCAAAATTATACACACCGGGAAAATGATGAGCCCGACCCCGACCCCTGTTACGCCCTGGTCAATGCTATTTCATGATGCAATGTAAATGAAACGCTTTTACTTAAATAGATTGATTGGCTACATTTTTAAGTCAAAAGAGGTCCCGCGAAAAGATATCGTGAAATACATAAGTTTCATAAGATTCCATAATTTGTTATTGGTTTCAGAATAATGAAATAGTTTGACATTTCTTTTTGATATTACTGAAGGCTTACCCAAAAGTATCAAAGGAAAGAATGACATGATGTTTGTACTGGTGTAGACTCACCCAAAGTCTCTTTGGACATATTACCCAACAGTAATTCAGTGGACAGAGTCAAAAATTGGTACCTATATCTTTAAGTTAGCATAACTTCTCAATGCAAAAATCAAGATTCAAAATTTCCCCAGTAGGTGAAATAATCTTTTTTATAATGATAGTCGATACCTTCGATAGCGTTTTCAATGCTGCAGAAAAAATAATAAAAATGAGTGTAAATCGTTTTGACGCAGCCTGTAAGGGGTTCAAAAATGAATTCTATTACCTCTACTGACCAATAGTGAATTTGCAGCATTCTGATTAGTCAGTTTGCTGCCTATCCTGCAATAATAGATCACGCATGCAAGCTGTTTTAGGTAATAATATAGAAATAAAGGGTTTACCGTATCATTTATGTAGTATCCTTGCATAGTCATCTGGGCAGGAAAAACTTTCAAAATAATGTAGGAGCAGTATAAGTGAAAACCATGGAAGAAAGAGATAAAGAAGGAACCACAACGACCCACTTGACGTTTGAACGATCTATCTGCCGCCCCATAATTGCAATTGTTATTCATATTCTCTCAACTAGCCCTTCCGAGGATAATCCTATTCAGATTTTCTGGCTCGAGAAAATTCTCAGTTCCTGGTTGTTTCTTCATTGCGTAAAGATTCCGGGTCATCGGGAATCAGCGAATCAGCACGCAATGAATGCTGCGAAGTAAATACTCAAACATATGGTGGCTTCCATGGAAACCGATCAACACGCCCGGGGGGTTCTGGATTTTGCTCGGGAACCCATGCTCATTCCGAAAAAAGAGGGACTAGCTGCAAATGCTAGAGGTATCAAATTCAAATTAATCATGTTCTAGTCCCGCTGGGGGTACAAATTCAGTTGTGATTGTGACTGGTTCAATGATACCAATAGGAAAAATTAACCTAAACATATCAGCAAAATAACCCTAAGTGTGTATTTTTTCTTGCAGTAGTACAAGTGTCATTTTTCTTGTATATTGACTATTTTAAACGTGTATCTTTTTTCATGTATTGAGAACAGATCCCGCAAGGGGCATAATCTCACTGCAAATTACCTTCAATCTTCAATCAATTTTTATTTGTTCATCATAAAATAGGCCTACAGCAAAACAATATGATAAATAATTATATAAATAATGCATTACAGTGAAAAATTAATTGTTACAATATTAATCAAAAATATTTTGCATACAAGTAAAGATGTTTATAATACATTATAAGTCTAATTTCAAAAGAGAGTATATAACTGAGATAATACTAGTGGAAAATATATTTTTTAAAAGCACAGTAAGGATGTCATATTACTGCTGTACCGTTAGGTGTATAATTTCACTGAAAACTAGTATAATTTCACCAAAGCTGGTCCAAGTAGGGGCCGGGTATATTTTAACTGAAAATTGGTCCCGTTAGAAGTCACTTTCAGAACCCCTGGAACGAGCGAGCCTGGGTGCCCAACAAAAAATCCAAGACGCCCCCGCTTCAAATTAAAACTTAAATGCTTACTTACCGAAGTAGGGGGAAACAAGGTCAAGCCCCATTGAATGCAATGGATGTTGATCCTTGGTTCCCCCTACATTGGGAACTAAGCATTTAAGACAGTCAAAACTATTCCTTATTTTAATCCTATGAGCTCCATCAATAATTGGCGCCATTTTTTATCCAATTTGGAGTAATTTTAAAATTTGACCCCTGTACAACTGAAAATGACAGTTTTTATTGATTTTTGCTGTTTTTAGCCTATAACTCCAAAACTTTCGGCCGCAGATAGTACAAACTATACCTTTTTGGAATCCTTATGATTAAACTATTAACTTGGTATACTTTTCAACAAAATAGCAACAAAGTAATAATGACCCGGAATCTCCTCTTTTATTATTTCATAAAAATCACCTAATAAAGAAAAAATATTTGAGAGCGCAATCCATCATGCATGTCGTTTTTTTTTTTTTGCCATTTCCATAGCAATTTTGCAAATGAATGAATGCTGTTTTGATCATACTATTTTGCCTAACTATATAGCGTACTAACTACAGTAAGAGAAGTAGGAATCAATTATTATGGTGTCAAACATGGCAGTATTTGGGTCATTGGTTCCTTTTGCGTGCCCTTGAATATGGTACGAGGGGACTCTTTCATTATTATTTTACCGACTTTCATCATTACAAAAGGCAAATACAGTGCGGACAAAATTAAAGCAATAATGGTAATGGCACATTTTTTGGAGAGCACCCCCAATTTTCAAAATTTGATATTTTGGCACAGTTACGTTGGTGATTGTCTAGGAAACTATACCTGCGAACGAGAATGCTACAAAAAAGCGTATTTTTCATAAATTAAGCGATTTTGTAATTAGAATTTGGATCCCAGATTGGACTTGCTACGTTTATGTCCGTCCATGATGAAATAGTGCCACCTCGAAAAAAATAACCTCTAACTTGATTTGCCTGAACCAATAATACAACTAATGGATGAGCGTAGACACGTACATGGCCCTATTTCCCGGCTATTTCACATTGGAAGGCCGTTTCCAGCAGCCGTTGAATTATTATCGGGAATCCCGATAATAATTATTCTAATTACAAAATTCCTTCGTTTGTGAGACAGACATTTTCGAGCTTAACCATTCACAGGTATGGTTTACTAGCCAGTTACCAATGCAACCGTGTAAAAATCTCAATTTTTTTGAAAATTTTGGGGTGCTCTTCAAAAAAATTGCTAATATTGCTTTAATACTTTGTATCACACCTATGTACAAACATCGTAAAACATTGTTACTTTCATGAAACATTGTATTATAAATTGTATTTTGCACTTCATAAAAGAACATTACTAAAGGATTATAATTGATTTAAAGTTGTCCAATTCTCTGCTTATCTGAGCCTTAATTTTAATTACAGTTTACCGAAATGTCAAATTTTTAATTTAACAACTTTTAATTTTGACACTGTCTTATGCAACCTATACACAGCACCTATGTACTAAAAAAGCTCATTAATGTACTTCCAATATTTTTCATGTTGTATATTTTCACAGATTTATTTGTTTAATTAAATAATGAGAAAATTGGTTGTTTAAGACTTGTCTTGAGTGAAAATATCTTAAAAAATAGCTATGACCTTTTAAATTTTACTTAAGAAAAAAGAAAACATAAAACAGTGAAATCTTTTGAAAAAATTTATGCAGTGAGGAACGTGGAATGCGGGTGGGAAACGGGAAATCAACGAATCAAATTTCCTTGGCCTATTACATGTATTATGGGCTTAGTTACAGGGGAAAATCGCGTACTCCTTACCCTTACATTCTAAGGATTATAGTTTGCTTTTCTAGGACAATGACTTTTATCAAAGTAGGCTTAAATTGGCATTTCGTATCCATTTTTGCATTGTCTGCACCGTAGGCCAAAGTATAGTGTGTATGCCTAATCTTACGTGCAGACCCGGGGGCCACTTGTATTCAAAGGTGGATATGATGCATGAACAAGAAAACGCGTAAAAAGGGTCTCTTTTTTCCAACAGGCGATGTACGCGCGTACATTGACTAGGGTGTCAAAAACAGCAAAATATGGAAAAAAGGGTATGTTTTTTTCGTAACCCTGAAATTGTGATGTACGCGAGATCAAAATTATCAAAAATATTGTAATTTTGAAGTAAAGCAACATGAGCAAAGCCAGATAATAAGGGTATATTATCAACACAATGCATTGCTTACTTGTTTAGAGTGGCAAAACTGACAAAAAGACTTGTTTATGGTAGCAAAAACAGACAAAATTGCTTGTTTAGGGTATGTTTTTTATTCGGTGGAAATACTTGTTAAGGGTGCATTTGTTCACGCATCATATCCACCTTTGAATACCACGCCCCCCCCCCCCCCCCCCGTAAACGCACAAACGTTATACAGGGTGTCCACAAAAAAATAATGGTGCATTGCAAAAGCGTCCTCGTTGGAGGTGAAAACTATAAAATAGTGACGTAATATTTATATCATATCATATCACAAATAAAGTCTTGGCTTTTAAATACCGTTTACAACATTCGATTTGGTTGTTGCAATCCAGAGATATGCCTAATATTCCAAGAGAGGGTGCGATACCAATTGTGCCACTTTTCACAGAATGGGATACAAAGTAAGAGCATCATATTGATAGGTTGATAAGGCTTATTGATTTAAGATTTTATATCAGAACCTGCAACTGCACATCGAAAGAGTTACATTATCATTTTTAAACAGTCATGTGCAATTTTAATTTGATTACAGAGCTATGGTTATTTGTATTTTCAATTTGCTTCAAGAACAGACGTTCCAGAATGTGTATTATGCAATAATTATTGTTTGACACTGTCTATATTTGGAGCTGAGTGTGCTCTATTTTTATGTTTGTTTTTTTGTTTTGTTTTTATTTATGACTTCTAAGAGGGAAATACACTGCGCTCTCGATAGTTACCCTCCGCGACCTTACTTTTGCACAGTATCCCATTGGTAGTCTCAGGCGTTGGAAGAAGGAAAGGGAAGGTATGCACCAGTACGGGAGTACTCGCCTCGCACCGAGAGACTTAGCTCACTTCCTACCGCCACATAATGCTGCAGTAGTAATATCTCCCGCCGCACTAGACATATCTCTGAAACGTGGTTTGCATGAAATCCGAAATCGAAGGAGACCTTTGTGAAATGCCCAAGAGGAGGTGTGAACGCGCACATCATGGGACCCAACCCAAGAGCCGACAACCGAGTGATGTTTTTGGTGTGCGCCTACGGATGGAGATGTACACTGTTCTTAGATGTAATACTGTTTAGATTGATGGTGTGCCAACTCGAGAGATCGCTTCGCAGATCTGAGGATTTCCTAAAAAAATCTTTTACGAGTGCTTGGGCTTCTGAAGACTCGACCAATGCAGTTGAGAATCGTAAGAATCTTGCAACTTCCCTCCTTGGCCTGAGCAGTAAGCGTTGAAACTTGTTCAGAAAGTCCCTGCCTGATGTGCGATTAAGGCGGAAAGGTGCCAGACAGTCAGGTTGAGAATGCGGATGGTATAAAGACACTCTGGGATGAACGAATCGGTTGGAGGACCGCTTACTAGATCCCCGCACTGATGGATCAACACGAGTCCCGACTAGCAACTAGAATCCGTGTGAACCAGAGCTGAGCCAGTCACATGGGGACACCAACAAAAATCAGGACGGGGATCTCGATTTCAACGCGGGCGATGGGGGGGGGGCTTAGGCAATGAATCCTTGACTAATCCTACCGCCACACCATTGCTCCCAACCCACACGCATGGCTTTGGCTCCATCAGTAGGAGTTTGTTGTCTCCTTCAGAGACTGGGGTTCATTCTCTCCCCCTCCTTGTCGGGGTATGCCACTACCGCCATGTCCAGCAGGGACTGTCCAGTTTAGAAACAAAAGTCTGCTATAGCCCCACTCCCCACAAATACAATTTTGAAGTCAAAAGAGCATCACTATCTATATTTTTTTTTAAAAAGGTATAAGTTTATGTTTCGTTTTTGACTTGTTTGCGCCTCCTAATATAACGCGAGGCTTTTTAGGCCCCTCTCTCAACTCATCGATCGTCCCACAATATAAAATAGGAACTTGTGAGCTAGAATGAGGCACATTTCCCCTCCCTGAATCTTCATTTAGCCATTTCCCTCACTTCATCGCTCTCTCATAATTAGTAAAATAGTAACATTTTGTAGTTTAAAACGAGACATCACTCTCTATTTGATTTGGGTTAAGATCCCAGTTTCCCCTCGCCAAATAGTAAAAATATTTAAATAGTAACTGTTGTAGTTAAAACGAGACATCACCCCTGAAATAGTAAACATTGTAGTTAAAACGAGGCACGTAACTAGTTAAAACGATACACTTCCTCCGCAAGGCACGTTTTCCCTTCCCTGAAAAGTATAACATTATACCTTAACACATTAAATGGCCAAGCTAAAACAATCGGTTAGTCCCAAGGGGGAGGGGGTCCTAGGGAACCCCAACCTAGATAAAAACCACTTTCCCGTAGGAGTTGTGATCATGAACACTAACACAGTAAATGGGGTCATGTAAGAACCACATACCCACAGTAAAAATGAAAATCAGAACATTGACCATATGACCTATGGCCATGGAAATTGTCACTTTCTCCAAGAAAGAGTGGTTCGCACATTTCCATCCTCAGCAACTCCAATATCAAGGTTTGAACCAAAATAATTGTTCATTATAATCTACTCTAGAATATAGAGCCAAATTTAACCATCTTTGTATTTTTTTCAGAATTGGTCAAAATCACCTTAGTTTTTCCCATAGACTTTACACAGTTAAGAGCACGGTCATGACAAATTTAAAATTGGTGCTACAGCATATACAAGGTTATTTGATTAAGTATTATTAATTTATTAATTAATTGCCCCTCCTACAGTATATATCTAAGCAAATAAATACCAAGATTTAATTATTTTATTTTTTTAATTAGTAAAATATCTTGAGGTTGTTCTCTTCCGTCTAGTGACCCAAGGGGGGGGGGGTCTAGGGACACAACCGAATTATTCTAATGAAGCCGTGGGCGGATTTATTTTTTTTTTTGTACAGGAGAAATATTTAATAATCAGACATTAGCCAAAAAAATCCTTGAAAAAATTGTTGCGTACCGAGAAATCGCCAAAAAAATCAAATGTGGGGTTACTAGGTACTTGGGCACGTTTTTAGTGTTAATTTAAAGCCACAATCAACGATTTCGTCAAAATGTAAAACAAATCGAGCCCCCTATTTTTCATCAATTCATTTTTTGCCTGTTGTATTGGGAATGGTTGTTGTGTAAGGACCCCTGAAGATGGATAAGTGTAACCCATGGTAACACGTCGTATTATCAAGAAAGGATGCTGTGTATGCCTTGTTACTAATAAAAGTCGGGAATCCGACATAAATGGGATCTGCAAGACCGCCTGAAATTTGTTATGTGTCTGTTTTTACAGGAGAACATGGTATAAGTGTTTATATATAACATAGCAAGTTTTAAGAGGGACAAAAGGGGGTATTTGAACTAGCACTTAAGAGACAAAATGGGTATTTGGATATTTGGGGAAAAATGGACTGATTGTGGCTTTCAAACGAGGCATCACTCTCTATCGGGTACTAATTACGAAACCCCGATTGTCTTTGTTCCAACCGAGGGCCTGTTTTAAGTTAAAACGAGGGGACCTTTTGTCCCTCCCTCAAATTGTAAACTTTGCGTTATAAAAACGAGGACGCGGTCTATATTAGTGACAAATTACTGTTGATTTGATTTCCCCAACTCTGAAATGGACAAAAGGTCAGTTAATAAAAGAGGGATTGGATTTGGTTTCCCTCCTTAAATAGTTAAATGTTATAGTAAAAAAAAAGGCATCACTCTCTACTTGATTAACTACTACTCCTTCTCCAAAATAGTAAACGTTGTAGTTAAAACGGGGCATCACTCCCTATTTTGATTTGATTTGTGGGCAAGTCACCAAAACATTTTTGAAAACTAGTGTGGTTGCAAGGCAAATTGATGTCGAGTCCAAAAAGACCTGTAAATTTTTACATACGATGATGTCTGACGGCGCAAATTAGAAAATTCAAATGGCCGCCACAAGGAAGTATTTTTCGATTCATCACCTACGTTTTGGGTAGATACCACTTTTTATATGTCTATATATAGGTTTTTTTTTTGGGGTCAAGAAACTCAAATCTGAACTTTTTTAAAATGTTTAACCCTACGTAAAATGAGTGATGTTTGAATTTTGATATTTTCATAATTTTAAATGTAATATCACCCGTTTGAAGCCCAAATTATGAATATTATGTGTCCTTTCAACCATTTGGCCTATTGGTCGTATTTCTATCCCACTGGCTTGAAAAGAGTAGAGGGATTTTGCATTAGTGCGCCATGTCCGTATGAGTGTTCCAGTTTGGTTAGGTCTTGTCAAAAGTTTAAGTCGATTTTAAACCAGACATGGGTTAAGCAGTGGGGTTCCTTATATGTCGAGATGCAAAGTCATAGACAAGTCTACTGGTATGGGTGGGTAAACATTGGTTAAAATGCACTCGTGCAACAATCATCTCAACGAATCGCACTGATTGAAGGCCCGTCGCCATGGGGGGGGTGTGGGGGGGGAAACACCCCCCCGCCCCCCCAGCGATCCATCAAAAAAAAGAGGAGAAGAAAGAAAAAAAAGAGAGAAAAAAAGACCGAGAAAAGAGAAGATGGGAGGAGAGAGAGAGAAGAGAAAAGAAAGAAAGTAAAAAAAAGACAAAAAGAGGAAAAGAAGGAAAAAGAAAGACACAAAAAGAGGAATGGCTCAGAAGATAGGATTGAAAATCCAGCCTTAGCATAAATCCAATATGTATATTTAAAAGGGATTCCCCTCAAAGACCTAAATAGTTTTGTTCAAGTTTAGCCCACAGACTCAAGAAGTGTGAATGTGCCAACAGTACTTGTGTCAAAATGGGTGTAAAAATAAAATTAAGAAACCATGATCAAGGCAGTGGCATGGGCAAATGCGAGGGGAGCCATGGGTCACTTCCCCTATAGTTTGGGCTACCAGTGTTAGGGGAATTTTCATGAGGAGCTGAAGTGGTCAAGAAAAAAAATTGGTAGGGATCCGTTCCCTAGCCCCCAAGCACCATAAACTTATAGGACTACTGGCCGTCGATTTTTTGTTTTGGGGGTTAAGCTGCCCCCATTCTTCATTTGAATTACTATACTTACCTCAAAAATACCTCCTTTTAATGCACAATCAAGAGATTCGGGGGCTCCGCACCTGGACTCCGGCAGGGGTCTGCTCCTGCACCCCACCGTTAAGACATTGGCGCTCGCTATGGGTAGCTCCCCTCAGTAGTACAGTTACTATACATGTCCGTTCTCAGTGAACAGAGTTAGAAACCAGTCTTTTATTTGAATTGATACTATTTACCCCTTGAAAAAGTGGCATCTAAGGTTCCTGAATTGCTTCAAATCCAAGAGTCCCCGGGGGCTTTGCCCCCTGGACCCTGGGTAGAGCTCGCTACTACACCACAGACATTCGGCGCTCGCACGTATGTGTATAGTTCCCCCGGCTAGTACAGGCTAGGCAATTACTGCCGTTCAGGAGCAAAGTTAGAATTCGCTGTTTTTGCATTGATTACAATTTTACACTCAAAACGTGGCCATCTTGAAGGTTCTGAATAGCTAAATCCAAGAGCTTCCGGGGGCTCTGCCCCTGGACCCACCGGCTGGTTCTGCCTATTACCACACCAGGGGCCCTAAATCGGGCCCCTGGACTCCACCCTTCAGGCTTTCCGGTTTGTGCCCTTTTGTTAAGGCACTTTGGTGTGAGATTGATGTCGAACGATCAACAAGAAATGGTCTTAAGGGCATCTACTTAGGAAACTTTTTAATGGCCCTTACGGTCAGCCCAAAACGCATGCCGTTAGTGCATTGTTTTATATGCTCACCACGCTTCCAAGGACTCTTACGGAGGCAATTATCATTGATTTCGTACAACCCTGACAAAAATGTCTAGCGACGGCCCTGCTGCTGGAAGATCTTCTTCATGTACAAATTTTGTAAAGTAGGAAGAACAAACAGTGGAAATGCCCACGGGACATATGAGAATGTGTGGTCGTGAAAGCAATTGGAAGAAACTATGCACACAGTTAAGATGTCCAAAAGATAACTCTATTAGAATTGAAAAGGAAAGCAGGCAGAACAATGCAACGGTTAATATGTGCATTGAAACGCAGGAGCTTTTGACAGCTACTCGGTCAATATGACTCTAGAAAATCTGACAAGAGAAGGGTAACTATAAATCAAATATGACCTGCAGAGTACAGTGGCGTTGGAATGTTTATTTTTAGAAAAATGGTTAGAGAAAAGGTTGATGGCAAGATTAAAATGATAATATTCTTACTTGCAATTAACTCAACCAATAGTAGTATAAGTATCGTCTAATCCGGTTTTGTCCTCGTAACGAGGGTGGCCGGATTTGCCTCATATTCGCAGCAAAACCGCCCTTACGCCCTCCTTCCACTTCGCCCGATTCATGACATGTCCTCTTCAACCCAACCCTATATTCTCTCCCAATTGCTTTCCAAGTATTCGTTGGACGTCCCCTATCAAAATCCCCACCTCGAACTCAAAAGCCCTATCTAAAACATGCTCCTCATAATTCCTAAGCAATGCCCATACCAACGGACACTTCGCCAACCGGTCCACACCGCTTCTTACAAACCCAACATCTGCATCAATCCGCAGTCTTATCTTATCCATAACTTTAACACCACACATCGCTCTCATCATGCTCTCCTCTCTCTCTGTCCTCCTCAGAATCCCCTATCATTTTCCTCAGACACCATGTCTCGCTCCCATACAGATCACTATCTCCTCAATTATACCCATACCTTATCTTAAAGGATATCTTTTCCCTTGCAACCACTCCCACATTCACAAAAATTCAACCCACCAATACCGACACTCTAGTTAGCTGTCCAGGCCACTCGCAATTCCACCACCTGAACCCTATTGTCCCCAGGTACGTGAACTATCCCGATTTCCAACCTCATCACACAAAGTTCACTTCCTGTTCCACATCCTCCAGACCTTTCTGCATCATCCACACATTACAATATCTTCTGCAAACACACTATCTTCATCTTGTGCATGTCCCATGGATCCATTTCCAAAATTCTCACACGTCACTTAATTTGTTTAACCCGCTTCCACACATGCAACATGGGTCTACCTAGCTTATACTCCTACCACCTCCCTATCCCCCCGCTCACCTACGGACCACATCTTGTCAAGCGTTTTAATTAGACCGGACTCTCAAAAGCCTTCTTCCATTCCAAAACTTCTCCTCAGTCCCTACATTGCCTGATCACCCCCATTTAAAACCCAGAATTCATCATACACATCTCACTCATCAAACGTGCTTTTGGCACTCTCGTGATAAATCAATCACAATTGCAAAAATCAAGGCGAAAGTACCGAAAGTTGATGCTTGCACACCCACCTTCACCTCAAACTCTTAGACAAATCAGACCCACTCGATCTGGTCTTTGCGCCTTTCATACAAAATCATCATCGCTCTAACAATTACTTCTGGTATCCCTTTCTTCCTAAAACGCCCAAATCCAACACTTTCAGCGCTACTATATCAAATGCCTTTATCCAAGTTCTACAAAAACATATATAGTTCTTACCTTGTAGCTCGACTTTTTAAGCCAAAACCTCCCTCAAAATAAATACTGATTATCGTTCCTTCCCTGGCATATTCAATTGCATCTCATCCACTTCCACTATATTCCGAATTATCGCTAGACACCTTCTCATTGCAAGTCACACCCTATATGGCGCCAGCGACTCATTGCATACCCCTTTACCTTAAAAATTGGAACTACTCACTGCCCACTCCTCCGGAAGGCGGCATACCTCCTCCACTAACACTCTCTGGACACAACTCCGCATCACACCAATCCATATCTCTATCCAATCGAATAACCCATCTCAACACTATCTCTGAGGAATCTTTGACAGTGCCATCAGATCATTGGTTTGAAAGCAATTTATGCAGGGACTAACAAGGATGCTGTCCATTAGACATTCCAGATAAAGGTATGCTCAATTGATGCTTATATATTTTTAGTATGAGATTAGTTTTAAAGAAAGAAATGTTGAAAGGATAACCAAAATGATTAAATTGAGGGCAAAGCAGGTGATAATATTTACCAAAAACTATGAAAATTATCAAAATTCAAAACCTAACTCATTTTGGTAGGGGTGTAAAACAATATAAAAAGGTCAGATTTGAGTTGCTTGACCACCAAAACCATATATAGATAATCAGAAAGTGGTATCTACCCAAAACGTAGGTGATGAGTCGAAAACTATGTCATTTTGGTGGCCATTGTATTGTCGTAATTTAGCGACGGCAGACATCATCGTATGTAAAACTAAAGGTAATTATGGATTCTACAGCACATTTGGTCATAGAACATAGTTTTAAGATCATTTTCGACAAAGGCAAGATTTGCCCACACCCATTGATAGGTTATATCTTTAAAACAAACAACAAAGAGTTTAAAAAATGAAGTTAATAACCTCTATATGCTATAGTTTTCTTTGATCCCCTAACGAGGCTCGTAAGTTAAAACGAGGCTTTTTGCCTCTCCCTCAAATAGTAAACTTTGTAGTTAAAAGGAGCCATCACCCTCCATATGATTTGGTTTGTTAGAACCCTCTCCCAGATGAATCACTCCCTATAAGGACAAAATTTACTGTTTGATTTGGTTTTCCCTCCCTCAAATTGTTAGTTACTACTATACTCAGGGCTCCAACATCAAAAAAGAGAATGAAAGGGGAAAAAAAAAGAGAAGAAATTTGGTTTCCCCTAACTCAAACAGTAACATTTGCGGTAAAAAATCTATTTGATTAACCCCCTTCCTCTCCCTCAAATAGTAAACTTAGTGGTTAAAACGAGGTACCACGCTTTATTTGATTTGATTGTTACTGATCTTCAAAACAAAAAATACAATAAAGTAGTAAAAAGTATGAAGTTCACAACCTCTAAATATCAGCTATACCACTCTTATTTCTAAACGGGCTAGAGATAGACTAGCGCAACTAAACAAGGTGTCTAGATTTTAGACACTATATAGCACAACCTCTATCACCTATAGCTGACTTTTGGTAAACATTCTTTTTTTTTTTTTTTGCTATAGCGCCGCTATTTGTCTAGAAGATCAATATAGAAAATAACATTTGTTTCTACTCTAATCTAGACGATCGATCTAGAAAATAGTATCTACAGCGCCAGCGCTAGAGATTTTTTCTACACTAGTGATTCGTTAGGGGGGCGCTTCAAACTCAACCGCCAAATGATCATGGCAGTTGAATCGAGTTTCATTGTTTAGAACAATAGAAACCGGTTTCCAACCTCAAAGTTTTGAAGCTACCCCTTACATTAAAAAACACTAGGGCTGTATTCTGAAAGGGAGACTAACTTTAGACCGAGGTTTAAACCATGGTTAGTCCTACATGAGTGGACCTTTTTTCCTTTCAAAAGTTAAATGTAGGGGTGAGAAAATTCCTCATGGATGGGCCGTTTCGGCCTATCCTTGAGGAATTTTCTCACCCATTACAGCACATTTTAGAGTATGTTTGAAGGAAAAAGGTCCACTCATGTAGGACTAACCCTGGATTAAACCCGGGTCTAAAGTTAGACTCCTTTCAGATTACCAGCCTTTGTGTCTAGATTCTAGACGCTATATAGCTCAACCTCTATCAGCTATATAGCAGAATCTTTTTTCTAAACTGGGCATCAACTCTTCTAATTATCAGCTATGGCATTCTTTTTTTTTCTAAACTGGCTAGAGACTAGCACAACCAAACAAGGTGTCTAGATTCTAGATGCTATATAGCACAACACTCTAGTCTAGAAGATCAATCTAGAAAATAGAACTTTCATCTGTCATCTGTGGTAGAAGGAAGCTCTTCTACCACACGTAAACCTGTCCGCACACAATTTAACCAAAATAATTTACACAAAAGTTATGAGAAAGGAGAAAACCATCCTCAGGCTACACACATGAAGCACTGTTGTGTTGTGACCGAAAGACGCGATGCCCATACAACGGACAAAGACATGCGATGATTCATTTGGATGCTGAGGCTTGAAAAGTGAACGATGATTGGACAAAAGGCGGATTGAGGATGCTAATTAGCATAATACTCAGCGATCAAATGGAGCTTAATGCATAATTGAAGAGAATATTTGAGGTCATAACACCTGAAGTTATATGAGCCAGAATATCATTAGTATATACGTTATTGATCAATGTTTGAGGGCTTGATGTTGAAGACCTGAAAAACTACAGGCCTGTCTCCAACTTACCCTGGTTGTCAAAATTAATTGAAACGGTTGGGTCTAACAGAATCTGTGATTTTCAAGAGGAAAACAATCTGCATGAGAATTTCCAGTCAGCTAATAGAAAGTGTCACAGTACGGAAACGGCACTATTGCGTGTCCAATACAACATACGCGCACTCATTCTGCTAGATTTATTATCTGCATTTATTACGGTCGACCATCAAAACACGCTAACCGTCTTCAACAATTCTTTGTCCTGAATGGAACTACATTGTACTGGGCAAGATCTTATCTCAATCACCGATCCCAGCGGTTGCAATGGTACATCTAAAGGGTTCCCAAAAAAAATAAGTTCCCCCCTAAAATGAAGATTGAAGAGAGGAAACATTTGGCGCTGCCACCAAAAATCGTTATTCTCAAACACACACCTTTGGCATCAACACACACTCCCTCTTTTTCAAAATGATGTTGGCAGAAATAAAAGTGGCACTTTAACCGTGTATTTTTCACCCTAAGGTCTTAAGTAAGAACCTCTGTCCCTTCTTCTAGGAAAATTATCGGGAATTCTTTTATCGAAGAAAAGAGGTGATAGTGAAACGAGGCAAGGTGAAGGGTAGTGGATCTTTGGGCAAAAACACGAAGACTGTGGGAAAAAGTGACGTATCCCTTATGGGCAAACAAATAAACAAGAAAATAGGGCAGTTAAACACAAAGATGAGGTGCTAAGCTTTTTAAATACTCATTTTTCTTTGCATCTTTGTTATGAAAGAAAGATCGAGAAAGAGGGAGGTAATGTTTGAAATGCCTGTTTTCAAATCAAATAAGCTTTAAATGTTTTGTCATCAGGGTGAAACTCATAGTCAATGTTTTCCTCCAATCTGCAACTGATTGACATTATGTAGTGTTTTTTACATGCGGGACACCCTTGTAAAAACATTGGGGGACAATTCGGATGGTGTCCCACACGGTTCTGTCCTGGCACCCAGTCTCTTCAACATCTCAAGTCTCAGATATGCCAAAGGGAGGTTGTTCGCAGTAGTACTCATACGAGACGACATGGCACTTGGAATCGCTGCTGACTCCTTTGAGTCCTTAGAAACAGTGCTGCAGAAAGACTAATCACTGTAAGCCAATTCCCCGATGGCACTTGAAAATCAGCAAACCAAGACCGTCAGCTCGGTTTTCCACCTGGCCAATCGCTGCGCAAAAAAGAGAACTAAACTCACTCTAGAGGAGAGAAAAAACTGTCAATGACCCCAACACCGAAGTACCTTGGCGTCACAATGCGACGCAGCCGTACTTTCAATCAAAACACAAGGCAGTCGCTGCCAAGACGCAGTCTCGTGTCAACCTCCTCAGAAGGCTCGAGGAACTGGAGGGGTGCATCTTTGACACCGATACATTACATCAACGTTTGCCTTGGCATACTCCACTCTGGAATAGCTGCACCAGTATGGAGTCACACGTACATTCACACAAGATTGATGTGGTTCTGAATGATGCAATGAGACTTGTTAGTGGTTGCTTTTGGCAACGCCCTGTAGAATCCTCCCAAATTCTATCTGGAATAGCTCCTGCAAATCTTAGGCGGAACCTTCAGACGATCAAGCTCGACAAGAAATGTGATGAACATGGTAGTCTAAGCCCACCACCAACACCCTTTGATTTGAGGATCAGAGAATTCCCGGAATCACTTTGCTACCCAATCCATGACATCAGTCACAGTATCCCGATCGATCATCTTGGATCAATGACAGCTGGTTTGAGCAATTGGTAATCTCTCTACTTTGAACCTAAACGCAGCAGTGTGGGACAAGCCCATCTAGCAAGCCAAAGGACCCTGTGACCTGGATAGGAAAGCATGGTTGTCCACCTCAACAGACTCAGAACGGGCGTTGGTCGTACAAGGAACTTCCTTCACAAGATCGGCGTAGTCGAACCATCACCAAACTGTGATTGTGGGAGCCACAAACCATAGCCACCAATCATAGATGACTGCTGAGGTTTCCAGTCCCCAAGAGAATTCCAGCCTGATCAACCTGGATGATGAAACTATCAGCTGTTTAAAGACGGATTATTCACTTATGATTTGGACTTGCACGAACGAACGAAACATGCTGTTTTACCAATTTGCTGATGTTCTTGATTGAATGTGGTCCTCATGGGCGCTGAATAAATTCACCGCGTGACATGGGTTGAGCCAGTTCTTCTGTAGGTGTCTATATGCTTCACATTCGAGGTTGTGTGTTGCGTACTCACATCTCATCTCATTGTTTGATTGTCTGATATTTGTCTGTTTGTGCAATTTTTTGCCTATGCGTTCATGGTTAAGCTTATTTACTTCAGACCGTAATGGATATAAATGAAGGAAACGAAGCCGTGTGTAAATTGATACTTTCTTGACTTTAGACCTTTGAATACGGCTAAAATGCCACTTTTTCTGACAACCTAATGTTTGGAAAATGTGAGTGTGTGTTGTGCAGAAAGTGTTTTTGAAAGGTAACGACCTCGTTTGTGGGTGAGCCAAATGTTTCCTCTTTTCAAAACTTTTTGAAATTTTCTAAACAGCCAGTTCTAAGTGAAGTTAGACAACAAAAGGTCCTCGAATTTAGGGAGGAATATCTTTTCGGACTCCTTATATCTGAACCGGTTTTACTGGACTTTGGCCTCCCGCAGGTCTGATCCTTGAACCACAAGGGTTCACCATATAATACTTACCCATTCTGCCATATTATCAGGAAATATGGTCTCCAATTGCTGAGGACACACAAATTTACCGTGCCTTTAACCAGGTTGGACTATGAGGTGTAGCATTCTAAATTTAAAGCGCATAATGAAATAAGAGCTTGAATGCGTGAAAATGTTCTCACACTAAATTATTATACTGAGTATCTTATCATTTGCTCCAAGCATCACATATCTAAAACTCTCACTGGCAAACTACTAATAGGTGTTTCACAAATTCCGTCATTCAGTGAAGCTCGCAATTTGGGTGTTATCATAAACTCAGACATGTCAATGAAACCACACATCTCTTCCGTACTTAAAGCTGGCTACCACCAAATCCACAACATAGATAGAATAAGGAAGCTTAAGGAAATACCACAGATGCTGTTCAACTTCTGGTTCACTCTCTTGTTGCATTACGTTTGGATATATGCAACTCCCTAATGTACGGTCTACCACAAAATCAGGTTCATCGCCTGCAACATCTTCAAACACTGCTGCACGTCTGATCACTCGTACTAAGAAACATTTTCATATTACACCCATTCTCATTGATTTACATTGGCTACCGGTAAAAGAGCGCATTGAGTTTAAACTTCTCCTGTTAGTTTTCAAGTGCCTTCATGGACTTGCTCCGCCATATTTATCAAATCTACTGCTTATAATTAAAAAGCACAATGTACGGGTCTTCGCTCCTCTAATCTTCAACTGCTACACGAGCCAAAATCTCATACCTCATTTGGTGATCATGCTTTTGCCATTTGTGCACCCAGACTTTGGAATAAAATCTCTCTTCCTATTAAGAACTGTACGACAATTTTTAGCTTTAAGACATCATTGAAAACCTATTTTTTCAACAATGCATTCAGATTGCAGTGGTTTTGTTGTTGATTTATCTTGTTTATTTTTGTTTTTCTTCCTTGTTCATTGTTGTCGCTTTCGCTTTGTTTTTTAGCACAGTGAGCGACCTTTGGCCCCGAATCTGGCGCTTTATAAATGTCCATTATTATTAATATTATTGATGTTGCACTACCTAACTCGCGTTGGTCGATCGATGCAAGGGACAAATTCGTGTGAGTAGAACATGTTTATAAAATCGTTGACTTTTGAATTACATACTAAACAGATAACACCGGAAGAGGAGTTAGCAGTTGATGTTATGCTACTAGCAGTTCTAGTTCTAGACTTTTTTTGCTGTAGTTTCAACTCTGCTTGTTGGGTGCGTTAAGCCTTATCGGTAACTGCACCATTGGTAATAGTTGCACGCTATGAGTTGCGTTGCTGAGCTTGCATTTCACAGTTCTCTGGATCAACATCAAAGCACTTGAGAAAAGCTTTCAAAGTGTCTTTATAGCGTTTCTTAGGAGCCCCACGTGACCGTTTCCCAGACTGTAGTTCGCTAAAGGTTTGTTTTGAAATACGAGAATCCTCCATTCTGACCATATGAACCATCTGAGTTGATATTTCATCAGCATGGTATGGATACTAAGCAGTTTGGATGGAAGCGGTTCATAGATATGGCATGTCGTTGGTATACAGTCCAAGTTTCGCAGCCATAAGCTGGCATAACATTGGCTTGGTACACTTTGAGCTTGGTGTCAAGTGTGATGCCGTCTCTTTCATACCTTGCCACGAAGGCAACCAAAGACAGCACTGGCTTTAGCGAGGTGGTTGGTACATAACTTCAGTTTTTTTGGTACTGATGGTCAAGCCGAACTTGTCACAGGTAGAGGAGAACATATTTACAGTGTGTTGCATATCAGTTTCTGAACCAGCAGCAAGAGCACCAGTCATCGGCAAAGAGTAGCTCACAGGCGGTTCCTTCTTGAATTTTGGTTTTGGCCTGCAGTCGGCTCAGGTTGAACAAGCCACCATCAAATCTATAGTTGTATTTGATGCCATTAGAGTCATTTGTGAAGGCAAACTGAATAGTATTGGTGCCAAAACACAACGTTATTTGACACCATTTGTGACTCTGAAGCTGGCAGATGATACGTTTTGATCTTGTACACTTGCCATCATGCCATCATGAAATTGGCGTGCCATGGTGATGAGTTTCTCTGGGCAACCGAATTTGGACATGATTTTCCACAACCCTTCACGGCAGACTAAATCAAATGCCTTTGTTAGATCTACAAAGGTGAGATAAGTTCCGAATTTTTTGCTCTTGCCATTTCTCTTTAAGTTGACGAGCAGCAAAAATTATATTGGTGGTACCACGATTTTTTTCCAAAGCCGCACTGACTCTCATTTAGAAGATCTTCCTGCTCAAGGTGACAGATGAGACGATTCAGGATAATTCTTGCAAGGAATAATAATAATATGATAATAATAATAATAATAATAATAATATGATAATAATAATAATATGATAATAATAATAACAATAATAATAAAATATAAATAATAATGATAATAAGTAATAATAATAAGAATTACTTTAAATGATGATTAAGGGGAAATTCATTAGGCTATAATGAGCTCGTATTATTATTTAAATTAATATTCATATCCTTTGTTATTCTAGAGGATTACCCTTAATTTGCGTAAATTATTATTCATATCCTTTGTTATCCAAAACGGAATAAACTGTAATACTGTGAGTTAGGGGGAAACGAAATTTAACGTCTTAATTAGTGCATAACAATAGCCATTTTCTCCTTAATAGGCTGGGACCAACTGATCAAAAAGTCGCTAAAAGGTTGGACCTGGCTCAGAAAGATATACGAATTTTGACCTCAGATACGGTTAGTATATATCTTTGGATACCCAAAGTGCTGTTGTAAAATTACTTTTTCTTGTCCGGCGATGTGGTGGTGCTATAACATGAAGGATATAAAAATGATAAATGAAAAATAGCTATGAAAACGATATTAGGGGTAGGGGTATCATATAACGGATATTCGGAGTTATATGTATATCATACGTTTGCCATATAAGAATAATGATGATTAGAGTCTATCTTGGCGAAAAAAAATGCAAAATAAAATTAAAACAAAAAATAGGCGGAAGAAATTAGGTCAAATATGGAAATGATCTCTACAAAATAGGGTGCTTATTCTTCACAAAATTTTTCATTATTCGAGATTTATCTGTTGTACGTCTGGCGAATGGATTTTTCTTTTAATATTGTGTCTTGTAGTGTGTTGTGTATTTATCTATAAGCAATAATTCCAATAATTACGTTTTAATAGACTATTTACATGTTACACACGGGGGGGGGTCTAATTGAAATCCTAATTAATATTATAACGCGTTTAAGATTTTCATATTGTTTCCTTTTACTTGCTGTAACAAAAGGTTGTGATACAAAGTTTTGTCTATGCCGGATTACTTCAGATTGCAATGATTCGTAATAATTTTGAAATGTAGTGGCAGCGGGATGGGTGTATGGACGAAATTAACCATGGTTGAAGGAATTTGTCACCCCCACCTACCACCCCAAGAAGAAATAGCATGATACGCAAATAGCTAAATTAGGACAAATATCGAAATGATCTCTACAAAATAGGGTACTTATTCTTCACAAAATTTTGAATCATCTTGCAGTTACTGTACATTTTCCCTATTCACTGTGCACACAGTGCATTCAATAGGCCCATGACCTTTCATGCGTACTCTGTGCTTAACGCATAGGACATGAGATAACTCACGTCGTTGCGAGAAAAGTGCTCAAGGGATTTTCTTGGTAGAAGCTCTAATTGTAGAATATATTATCATCAATAACCATATGTGAATTTTATTATAATAGAACATTCATAAAAATTCCAAAAATGGTTAATTTATAAAGAGTGGTATTTTGGTAGGGTATAATGCTATTAAAAATCTATGGCAAAAATCACTAGTGATTGCTGGGCAGATTCAAGAGGGCGCCATGGACAAACGGTTAGACATATACTCTTATATATATATATATATATATATATAACCTGGGTCTATACTGACCCTGGGCAAGAGCATGGTATTACCCGATATACAATCTAACAAAAGAAATACAACGAAAATGTCAATGCCGACTTGGTAATTCGGTTTTTCAAATCAGAGTATTTCACTGCACATTTGAGCTGTTTTAATACTTTTAATATTTGAGTTTACCCTTCTCTTGTTGTCTGTATCAATTAGACCTCTGGATCCGTTTTCAACGGCAACCAACGAACATTCAAAACCTGCATCAGAAATGTCTTGAAAACAAAGATAAATAACGGTCGACCTTTATTTGACGGGCTTTATGAATGTTCGGTCAATGTTACGACCGCTCGAAGAGAGACTTTTTTATCAACTGGTGAAAAAACAAACATATTTGGGCGTTGGTAGTTCTTGGGGTTGTCAACAGGTTTGTTGGATTTGGGGAGTGCGATGATCGTAGCCCTCCTCCGCTTGGGTAAGGCTGGTTGGTAAGGCAACAGGTAGGGCCAGAATTCCTGGAGCCATTCAAGACACTATGGGCCACAGCGCATCAGGAACTCAGGCCCCTGGGCTTTTCCACTCAATAGTGGCTGATAGCAGAGGTAAGTTAATCTAGTGAGAAGGGTGTTGAAAGTGACCCGTACCACGTGACGCCAGGGGCACGACGAAGTTTGGTGGTCTCTTTAAAAGAGCGAGTGTGATCCTTATCAATAGCCTTGAAACGACCATTTGCGAGGGTTTTCCCATGACAGACACAGGACATTTCCATGGTTCGGAACTCTGCCGTGCTGCGGCTTATGGTTTTCCAGACCTTCCTGCTAGAATGAGTGAAGTCAATTCCTGGACCATTTTCTCTCCTCCCAGCTCTCACGACGTTTTCCTATCCAGCTTTTGTCATATCAGAAGCCTTAGATGGCGCCATAGTGGGCAGTTATTTTCCACTGAACTGGCCTCGACCTTTTGCCCATCCCACATCATTGTGACATGACTCCATTCATAAGTTTGATCGTATGTAAATGTTTCCCACTTCAGCAGTGGCACCTCCAATCACTGCTCAATGACATGCTATGATGAGCGATTACCCACACTGGTGTGCAGAACATTGCGAGTAGACCGTTTTAATATGTTGAAGCCTTTAGAAATGGTCCGTTTTCGGATCTTTTCAGCCCCGTATGTCCAACCCAATTACATCCCCGTGTCAGAAGTTAATCTTGGGTGTCAATCTTCTACGAATAGTAAAGGTCTAACCGTTTTGTCCGTGGCGCCCTCTTGAACCTGTCCAGCAATCACTGGTGATTTTTTGCCATACAGTTAGCATTAACTTGTGCCCAATCTTACGTGCAATTCCGTCGTATCTGGTAAGAAATCGCAATTTTGAATTTTCTGTCTGTACGGAAGAAATTACAACACAGTAGCCTTTAGGACTGTGGGAAACGAGCAATTGCTCATAACACAAAACCGCAAGATCTGGATCAGCTCAAATTTTTGGAGATTAATCTTTCTCGAGATATCTAGTGATCAATGAATAAAAAAAAAAAGTGCTGTGAAATCACGAAATGTGTATATATATATATATATATAATATATCGTCGCTGGGCGGGAAAAACCCCATATGTAACTCCAGAGGTCAAATGCAAAACCACAAATGTAAAAGTGGGCCCAGCTAAAACTTCATATGTGCATTTTGGTCACATCGGGTTCTAGTTAAAATTTCATGCTAAATATGAGAGTAAATCGTATGGCAGTTTTATTTCAGAATCTGAGTAAATATTTACTAAAAAAAATTATAAGGAAGACCTTTCTTGTGCAAGGTATTACAGCAAAATTATTCAGTTTTGGTGTCTCTCGAAATTGTTTAGATAGTAGAGTTTTTCATTTACCGTTTTTACTACATGTGAGGCTTTTGCTCTAAGGTCAAATGCACATATGAGGTTTTTCCGCCAGCTGCGATATATATATATATATATTATATATCTATATTATATATATATATATATATTACAAAGTATAGACCTGGAAAGGCAACCGTTAATCTGAGTTCACGGCATACCCTCACTTACGATCACCGGTTATCCGATCTTCAGACGATGATGACTCTTAGTCGTTGTCTTAACCGAGGACATGTATGTCATACTGCCTGGTGTCAACGACTGAGGCATTTTCCAGCACTGGTCGTACTTTCCAAAGAGTCGAGAGTGCTCAACCACTACGAGTAGTGGGGGCGTAATATAACATCATAGAAACAGTATTATTTACAGGGGACTACTCTGGATGATGAGTTTTATATATATCTATCGATATATGTGTGTGTGTGTGTGTGTGTACTACTTTTTTCAAATTAACTAAATATAATACAAAAAGGAAGAAAATAGTTTTTTAAATTTTTTTAAAAAATTATAGGAACATCATATTTGCATTTTTAATGACGTTCCTTATGACGTTATTTAAACACCTTTTTATAGGTTCAACGATTTTTCTTACTTTCATATTTCGTACCTTAAAACAGTAAGTTACACAAGAACGTATATTCCGAAAATATAACAACGGTTAGCGTATAAATACACTTTTTTTCAAAATGTGTAATTATTTTTAGCCACTGTTGATTTTTATACATTTTTCGCCCAATAGGTAATTTGTATGTAGGTATAGGTAATCAAAGAGTGGGCAGGATTTACACCTCATGAATATTCATGACCTAATCATGCTATTTCAGGCTGATTCCTATTACGCGAGCTATTCCCTAGGAAATAGATTGAACTGTTTCCCTAAAACCTCGTCCCCCAGAGTCACAGTGAGTGTGTGGTTTTGGTGTAATAAAACACATACTACATGGTTTCATAATCGGGACTAGGGCACACTATTTTCCCTTGTACTGGCTACTGGCCTATCATCCTCACTCTTCGATCGGGTGATAGGCCGTCGCCGAATACCGCGGGAAATAGTGTGCCCTATTTCCCTTTAATCATGTAGTATTTGTATATTATTGAATAATTGGAGTTACCGTAATTTCAAAGGTAAATTCTGGTAAATTAGGACATTTTTAACAGTGTTAATTTAAAAAAAAAGAACTATATAATTAAAAAAAAACCAGTAACAAACGCCATATTAAATAAACATTCAAATTTATGGTGCAGCAATACTACAGACTGCCAACAAGCTAGAAAGCTTGAGAGAGATTTCTCCGGTCCATCTAGATTGAACCTTCTGGAAAATTAGAATGATGAAATTAGACAGGTTGAAACATCCATGCACCAACAGCGGATGCAGTCACCAGATACGGCTGAATTGGTTTTACATGTCGTCATGATGCCGGAACACAGATTATCCATACCAAGCCTATACGCAAGACTTCAACAAGCGCGTAGGAAGCCAGGTCGCCCACCATCAAGATTGAAGGACCATATCCCCAAGGACACAGGCTTGGACCTCCAAATGCCGAATCTATTGCAACGGGCAGACCAGTAATGAGGAGAATTACTCATGAGAAGAGCAAAGGGACACCCCTCCATGCAGTTAAGTCAAATGTCAAGTCAAAAGTCAATACTACAAGTTGACCTTACTAATTTTTAGGTGTTCTCATTGATTCTATTTATCTTGGCACTCAGATACACAACATATTCTTAAATTATATCTTAACTCAATGGTTGTCATCCGCAAAGTTCGTCCCTTTTTACCGCAAGAATCCTTACATATTCTCTATAATTCCATTTATGACCATATTTTTCATACGGTGGAATGATCTGGGTAGATTTTAATAATTTCTATATACGCGATTCTCTGTTTTTGCTTCAAAACGAGTTTTCAGGTCATTTACCAACTCTCTCTAGCAGCTCACACTGCCCTCTATTTTCTACTTACCTAAATATTTAAAATCTTCTTCATGTACCAGCATCATAACAACCTTTTACCAAACACCCCTTTGATGAAACATTCTTTAATATGGCCGATCCGTTTCATTATTATGAAACAATGAATGTTACACCCATACATGATTTGGGTTTTCCGACCAGATGTTAATCTTTACCGAAAAGTTTGCCCACACCGCACATCTATATAAAATACATACGCATATATATTCTATGGTGTTTTGTGTCATACTGTATTTTTCCTGTCATAAGCTGTTGCGAAAACCGTTTGCTGACATACTTTTACCAGTAACGAGTACGCTTTGATTGGCCTTGTATTTTTTGCGCCACAAAATGTGCGGGTAGTTTAGAGTGATCAGGAGGAGATTTTTTTTGGGATACGACTTTCTCTCAAAGTCACTCGATCGGTTGTAGACCACCTACCGAGAACGTTTCGAAGGTTTATTGGACAAACAGTTTAAGAAAACCGCAAACTTGTTTGAACTTGCCTGCTTGTAATCGTTCCCCATAGACAACAATGCTTTGACTTTCTGTCGTGGCACGACAGAAACTACTAAATATCATCATCTTATTACATAAAGACGCGTATCGGCTTATTCACTTCAGGTGTGATCTAATACATTGGTAACCTTGCAAAATATGTAAAAACAGGGGTCGAGAAAACTTGGGGCGCTTCTTTTCTGGAAATCTCCTCATGTCCTCTTGAAGAGGCGCACTAAACTCGCGAGCGTACATGGAGAGATGCATATCTACTCGTACATAGTTGGTGCATTGTGGGATAGGAATGATTTCCGGTTAGAAACCCAATCCACGTATCATTAAACGCTACTAAACCGTGCCTTGCTTTCTGGTAACATGTCGCATCCCAAGGCCATACTTGCAATAATATTCCTACTCCTATCAAACATCTTCCATTGCTTAATTTAAAGCAAAGTTGAAGAAATCTTAATAGGTGTTTCACACGATTCTGAATATGGGCATTTATCATTTTAGTAGATATGAATACTTGAATTCGATTGGTTAACAGGCCAATTAATATATTTCCGTCTTGCGTGGCAGGGAATTTGCCAACCACGTATATACCCGATTCTGATGATTACACCCAGTATTAGACCCCTACTTACATACATTAAAATCTATGTGTAATGATCTTGTGCATCTGTGAAGAGATGCTCTGCCACCTCCCTCTGAAAGGCACAATCCAATAGGCCTTTTTTGCAACTACACTGGGCTGTTGTGTGATTGTGCCATGCAAAACTATTGATACCAGTAATGTATCCATGTTCTTCATGTATAAATAAATTGGGAAATTCCCGGTCTGTGTTTTAGAGAATGGTGGCTACTGCCAGGAAGTCTTTCAAAGCGGTGATTTTAAATGTTTCCTCAGTCTAGAGTGCATGGGCAGGCATACTCTGCATAATTCAACTACTGTGCAGTGCCTTTGACATGACAGCCTGGTCTAGGAGTAGGACTGCCTTGTGGGCATTGGGACAGCTGGTCTACAAAAATTATTTGTTGTTGATTTGTACTTTGTAGGCCTCCATAGATACAAGAGATTAGGCCTAACTTGGCAAGGCCTGTGGTCTTGCCTACTGAACCTGTTTTAATTTAGTTGGAAAGCCCAAAATGTAGTGGCTTGGCCATGCTGGCTATTCCATATTCGACCTGATCTACTTGAGGCTTACCACTTCATATTCATGTCTAACTAATGATAACTTCGTTATCCCCATCCCCTGTTTGTTCTACTCAAACGGCAATACGGAAATACCTATGGTTGGGTGGCTGCATCACATACAGCACCCAACCATAGGTATTTTTCCTATTGCGTGAACAAACAGGGGATAACTATATTTCATAACAGTAGGGGGAGGGGGGGTGGGTGGGAAGAGTGAGGGGGGGAGCATGTGATAGGTGGGGAGGAGGAGAAGGTTGGGAGCTAAGACGGTGCGGTAAGAGGGGCAGGACATTAGGCGGGGAGGTTAATGCGTAGTGTCTGGGGGGGAGAGGCGAGATTTGATAGGGGAGTAGACGGAGAGTTCAGTGGACGAGTGAAAAGAGTTGGGGGACGTTGGTGGGTCTCTGGAGGAGGTGGTATTAGAAGGTAGGATAAGGCGCAGGGTGAGTAGTTGGGGGGGGGGGTGTTTATTAAGGGAGGGGGGGGTTGAGAAAGGGTTAGGTTGAGGTGATCAGTGGGAGTGGGGGGTATGAGTGGGTCAGGAGGTGGGTATATAGGGGATCGCTGGGGGGGGGTTAGGGGGGCGGTATGGTGTGTGATAAAGGAGTGGAAGTTATGGAGAGCGGTGGTATTGTTTGGGCCTTCTTCTTTCCTTTTTTTTTTCGATTACTGTCTATGTCCTGTTTGTCTTGGTCTGGTCTATCCTGTTTCTGACTTTTAATTCGTTTGCTTTCTTTTGGTCCTTGTTATGTTTCTGCTCCTATGTATTCTCTTATAGTTTTATTCTATTATAGTTTATGCAACATTATAAGAGTCACAACCCCTCACGCTCCTGCGTTTAGTAGTGACTCAGTATCGCCAACTTATTGTTTTCACTTGCTTAAATTGCAAATTTAATAAAATTTTGTAAATTATTACCATTGTTCTCATTGTTATTATTATATTACCATGTATAACTGGTAATTCAATATCCTATATTCTCACTTTTCCATGCTCTCATTCTGTAATTACTGTCATGATTCTATTATTGATGATTGAATGATTGATTGATTGATTGATTGATTGACAAATTAAAACTGAAAATCTGAAATCCGATATTTTGTAATGGCAACAAAGGGTTGCTCTCCACATCATCAATACTCCATCAATATCCACAGTTCCACCCCATGGAAATATGGTCGACCACATTTCGAGACATCAAAAGGAAACATTTCATGGGCTTTAAATTTCACTGGGGTAATGACAAAAATATGAAATTTCTTCTGATACCATGATACCCAAATCTTAATTTTGATTTGTGAAAAGTGACGAGGTTGTTGATCGGATCACCCACATTTAAGGTACCAAATTAATGGTTTAGCTTTAAAGGGCCATGGTCTTATCGCTAATAGCCTCGTCCCCAGAACCCCGGATTTTACTGGAAGTGGTAAAAATTTGGTATCTGAAGGAAGCTCACTTTGTGACATCTAAGGGCTAAGGATGTTTGGATTGGAAGTTTTCAGCGAAAATGTGCCCCATTTTGGTCGACTAATATTCATTTTACTCAGTACTCTATGCGGCTTACATAAACAGGTTTTAGCTCGCGAAATTTACGGATGGGGTTTTGACGTGAAGGCCATTCTATCAAGATGAAAACTTTATATACTGAAATCGGATCATCCCACTTTAATTTTATATATAAGTCAATTAATTCTTAGATAAAGAAAAACAGTACAAGCTGAGGTTTCATGTTCTCTTATAGACTTTACATGGTGCAGTGTCCCAATCTCTGTGCTGCTCCAAATGTTCCTCTATTCAATTTCATAATCTTTACTTTAAAGAGACACAAGGACATTTCCAGAAAAGCGCACCCCCCCCCCCAATTTTTTTAATATATAATGCTTACCAATGTAACAAATCACGCCTGGATTGATTAAGCTGAAAACATGGTCTTTATGTGGTAACAACATGATTTATATAGTATTTTTCTGTTATGCACGACAAAAAATCCCGCATGCTTCTCCATAGGCCTGATAGGATAGCCGGCAAGTTCACATGATGTCATTATATAAGATGATGCAATGCAGACGATGTCATTTATGTGAGATCCAATTGGACAGTGCTAGGCTATGTTTATGTAATATCTATTTTAGGTATTAAGAAAATTGATAGTTGAAATACTATATAAGGAGATATTGAAAGTTATAGTTAAATTGCCATTAGGTAGTTGTGGATCTCCAGTATGGTATATCAGTGCAGTACAAAGTATCAGGATCAATTGATAGATATCTGTCTACTGTCATCTTCGAGGCCAAAACAGCTTCAGTTTTTGGAATCAAAAATGGATTCCAGTTTATGGTCCTAAAAGTGGACATCTACGACAGACGGACTTTAGGTGGTAACGCTTGGATTATTGTACTGTGTAATATTAGTATCGTCGAGGGACAACCCCGTCGTCTTTAACTGCTGGACAAAATTATCTTCAGGACTGAGAAGATTTCCATGGATTATATTTCCCGTGGATTTATATGACTTTGCATGCTGTCGTTTTTGGAGTTTTTGCTGTGGGGATATATCATCGTTGAGCCGCAACGATTCCTTTAATTCTGGACATTAGTGGACGTTATAGTAATATCAGTAAGGACATTGGGTTATACCATTAATGAATTGTAATTGTGTTTTGGACAATCAAAATTCTTGAACCAATCCAATTTGATTCAGATTCAGATTATTTGTGCGCAAGGCTCGTTTGTTTGTGTTTAAAGGGTATTTCTGACCTTGACGTCCACAAGGCATCGTAATAGTGGTCGTCCAAATTTTTGTGCCTTTTTTTTTGCTTACATGCAAAGTCTTTTACCACCCCAACCTATATGTACAAAGAAAATGGCAATATTTGCATCACAAGTTTATACAACCATCGGGAAATCACTACATGTCAGTCGTTGTCAACCATTCAACCTTGAAAAATCAAGTGCACAAAGAGGTTTTTTTTTAATTTCAAAAGATATTTTATTCTCAATGTATAAACATCATGCAATACAATTATTCTCCCAAATATATATTTTCCCCTGAACCTATGCAATCCATCATGGTGCAAATATAATAAAACCGGTTTTTGGATATCCCTTGTTTGCAAAAGAGAACAATGAAAAAAGTTGTGGGCTTTAAATTAATACTTAAAAGAGAGTCACAATTTCAAAACTATGAGCACAAAATTTTTATAGGGTATGCTGCTTTTTACCGTTTTTTTTTTTATAATGTTCATTTATTTTTTCTATTCAGGTGATCAGAACCAGTTTACTACTCTGTATCTAGCTCACACAGAAGAGACTGTGCAGCCAGTGAAACTTATCTAACGAAATTGTGTACTCGCTCTAAGGATTTTTGTTCAAAGTACGACGAGACTCCGTGCAATAATCGGACCGGGTACACGAGGAGGCCATAAACGTACTCAACTCCATGGACCACGGTTTAGTAGCTTTCATTCACAATGTAGGTGAAAATACCATCCCCTGGTTTTTGGGTATGATTTTTGATGCACAGAAGACACAAGGTTAGTACATGTCAATGTATGTACATGCATAACCCACTGAACTGTGTCCTAGGTGGATGAGCATATTATAACGCATAGTGGATATTGATATGGGGTTCAATCACCGGCCATGCAGAGACTAGGCCTTTGTTGCCATTACAAAACATTGTGACTATGGTATAAAGTTCCTATACAGAATCGGCTTACTGGAAACTGATGTATTCAGTTATACAAATGTTAATGATTGAAGGACGCATGCTATTGTTGGCCAGGATGTCAAATCCGTTTTGCGCTAATCTCTTAATACAAGGTTGGTCCTTTTTTGATGACCAAATAAAAACTTAGTTGTGTTATGTGTGCATCGATATAAGAATACATTATTTCTCCATGCTGTGATAACGAATGGTATTTTGCAGTGTCAAAGGTGATCAAATGAAATAAATGATGGCGATTTCAATCTGATACTTGAATTGAAACATCCATCTATCTCAGATGTGAAATAATGTATTTTAGGTCAATATTTATTTAAAAGCTACATTACTATATATTGTATGAATATCATAAACTTTTTTACCCGTGGCCGTTAAAATAATTCCTCTTACCCCTCTCGGTGAATGACAGACCTAAAAATTTTAAAAAACGAGGTCTCACTTATTGAATCACTATAATGAAAACTTCATTTTTTTCATTCCATTCCAATAAGTACCATATGTGACTGAGTTGATAAGAACACCAATAAAAGCAGCCTTAGGGTATTGGATATGGTATGTTACGCGTTGTGCACCCAATATTTGCTGTGTTTACAAACATATATACGCATATGTGCTAAACTGCATTCAAAAAAGGATTTTTTTCTATGTAATTATCTCATCTTCGTCTTTTTCATCCTCATCACGTGTCTTAGGTTCTGATGCATTGCCTTCATCCACATTTCCCTTAGCCTTCATTCCTTGATCATCTTCATTTTCATCACCAGTTTCCTCATCACGTTCCTCACCACTGTCGTCTGTGCTCTCTTCCCCTTGTTTCGTTGCAGCAGCAACAGCCTCTGCTTTGAGTTTGTCAACCCTTCTTTTTTCTGCATTCCATCTGCCCGCCAAATGGTTCAACACTTTCTCATTATTATCTGTGGCGATGTAATTGCGCTTTTTCCGTTCTGGAGAGACTGTATGCAAATAGAAGGGAAAAACTATTAATCACAGTCCCAAGTTGTGTCAACATCAGAACAATTTAAGTAACTGCAGAAAAATATGTATTTCATATAAACATGAATTTCACTACCAAGTCAACGTTGAGTAAGTCAGGGGTATATTCACTATTGATTTTTCCAATGATCCATATCTTTCTTGATTCAATAATTTTGTATTCGATTTGATTAATTGAATAATTAGAGATACTTTGTTATGGTAACGATCCTCTTCTAGGTGTTGAATAGCTCAATTGTAGAACACTGAACCCCGGCCAAATATTTAGGGCAATAGTTTCTGATGTAAGCCCCCTACTTCAAATGCTGATAAGTAGTAAGTTTATCCAAAGCCATTTAGAACAACAAACCTATACCTTGCATCAACAGTTATGGTGGTTTTCAATATTTTCGTCGAGTACTTTAAGTCCCAATTGTTTGCATTTTTATATATATATTTGTTAAAATGTGTACACTAGCTGAATTCCAAACAAATAAGGTGGCCAAAAATAGGGTAAAAGTATTTTATGAGCTCGAGTTAGAGTTGTAGAGTTCGAGTTGCCTTTAGAGTTCGAGTTGCTTTTAGAGTTCGAGTTGCTTTTAGAGTTCGAGTTGCTTTTAGAGTTCGAGTTGCTTTTAGAGTTCGAGTTGCTTTTAGAGTTCGAGTTGCTTTTAGAGTTCGAGTTCGAGTTACGTTTTGAGTTCTAGTTCGACCCGGCTAAGAATATAACGTTGTGACAAGGTTTGGCTTTGGTCATCTGGACGTTCTTGTTTTACGTCCAATTAACACTTAAGTGACCAAGGGTTTTTTTTTCACTCCCGTTGGTGCCCAAGGGGGGGGGGGGTTTTTTTTTTTTTTTTTTTTCCCCCCCCCCCAAGGAAACCACTTTCCCGGGGGAATTTTTGCACGAATTTATACCACATGTGAAGGGTCATAAGACAACCCAAAATCAGCAATAAAAATGAAATTTGTTATTTGGGCTGCAAATTAGGGGCAAAACATTGTTTTCAAAACACACGAAAAATGGGCAAAAAGACGGCAAATTCAAATGAGTCTTGCGCTTACATGAAACTTTTAGAAAACTTATTTTATGTTGATATATATTCTAGAAGACCCAAATTACATATATTTAACAAAAAACTTGCAGTTTTAGGAATCCTGTATTTTTATCGGGTGTTGCAAAATACACGTCATTTTCCCATAGACTTTGTAGAGTAACGGTTTAGCAACGTCCACATTGAAATTGTTTTCAGCACATAAAGGGTTAATTATTTTTAATGTTACTATTAATTGTTTACTTATATGTATGTGTGAACATATATCAGCAAAAAATAAATTACTTTGGTTCTTTGATTTTTTTATCTTCCTCTCAGATGACTTTCGTTAGTGCCCAAGGGGGGGTCCATGGGACCCTCACTAATTAACTCATTAACGGCTTGGCCGATTTTAATTTTTTTGGTATCAAAAGAAGCGCATTTAAAAGTCAGACAATTACAAAAAATTCGGCTCAAAAATCCCACGCGTAAAGCGGCCAGCGCGAAAACAAATTTGGAGGGTCCCTAGGAACCGCCCCCCTTGGTCACTTAAGTGTTAACTTAAAGTGTAGACACTTTTTAGCGTTACTAGGATGTTAGATGCAAACGTTCTTGAAACATTCTCATATCGTTCATAAAACGTTCTCAGATTGTTCATAAAACGTTATGTTAAAAGAACATTAGATTAATTGCCTAATTAAATACTAATTATTAATGAAAAAGTAATTGATGTTTTATCCGAGGGGGTATTGCAAGGGAATCTGCAATTATCACTTTGCACTAGATTATTTGACAGACACAAATTTTCTCACTTGCATGTTTTGCGATTTCAATCTGAGACTCTTCGCGTGAAAGCCCAAACACATATCCATTACACCAGCTAGACAACTTTAATTTAGTAAGTTAATTTCTATTTATATAGTCAGGGCGTTTACCGGAGAGTCTTTTTGACCTTTTTTTTCAAAAGGGAGTGAGCTATTAAGTGACCTATTCATTACACTGAAATTTAGACACCATCTACACCGATGATAAATAATGCCATGGTCTAAACGAAAAAATAGGTTGTAATGAAACGTTATCAGAACGTTGTGATTTCGTCATTCTCTATTTTTGTTTTGATTATTTTGCAAACATTATTAAAACACTTTATAATGTTTTTGTAAATTCATCCTAGTACCTATAACCTAATGCGAGTTCGAGTTGACTTTCGAAAAATTGTACCCCACGTCGCCATGACTGGCTTTGTATTCGAGTACCTCCGCCCGATTGCTTGTTACTACTAGTGGGGGACTGTAGTGCACAGATCTCATGTGAGTGTGCAAATCTGGATAAAATTGTGAATTTTGCTGCACAAGTACCTTATGCATTGATAATCAAAAATTATTGGACGTACTTGCCACACCCCTTTCATGGCCCCACCTTGGATTTCAAGGTTACACAGGGGTAACAATAATGTTTCGATTGTTTTGAATAGCACACGCGATGTTTGTCTGGTTACATGGATTCCAAAAGGTATAGTTTATACTACCTATGGCTTATAGTTTTGGAATTCTGGGGTGAAAACTGTAAAAATGGTGGAAAAGTCAATTTTGGTTTGTACAGGGGTTAAATATTAAAAGTTGTTCCAATTTTTGTAAAACGTGGTTCAAATTGTTTTTTTTTTCAACTCATAGAATGAATTATAGGAATCGTTTTGACTGTCTTACGTGTTTGGTAAAAATGGCGATTAAAGTCAACAGCTATTGGCAACTATTAGATTCTATTCACCTGTGACCTATTTTGTTGGATAACGTGAAAACTAAGCATAACAGATAATGCAAACTATTCCTTATTTCAATCCTTTAGGCTAGAGAAACAATTTGCACCAATATTAACTGAATCAAAGCAACTTTTAACTTTTGACCCATGCACACACAAAAATTGACCCTTTTAGACCGGCAGCCCAGAAGGTTTTGATCAAACGAACGAGATACGAATATCTGAATACGGGAAAATTCTGAGAAAAATATGAACTATTATGAACTTTGTAAAGCCGTTTGAACTGGCATCATGGGACATTGGAAATCATGATAAATGGGCCAATTTGTGATTTTTGACACATTTTCAATTGAAAATTGCCAAGCATGTCTTTCTTTGATTACCAATAACAAGAAGAACACTTAGAGCAAGGCTTCTTTAGAAAATAGTACCAAGAGCTAACTTATTAACCTGTATGTTGTCGATTGAACCAGATTTATACCTCCCTGTATTACGAATTGGTGATATTTTAGCCATGTCAATAGTGACAAGATACTCGTAAAAATCAAAGGCTTCTTTCACTTTCTTATTAAATGCGATGAGAAACTCCAGCGCTATCATGGGATTACATTACACTATTAATTCATATAATTGACATTCTCATCATAGCTTATAAGATACATGAACCATTACAACTCAATGCAACTTTGTGGCAATTTTGTCTAATATTGTAGCTTTGGGTGTATTGTTTGCCCTCACGTCAATGGGGAAATAACTCAAACGGTAGAGAATATTATACTTTTGTTCAACTTTTTTTAATGATCAAGCTTTGTAAATGCACGTCTCCTTCCTCAAGAAGATCCAAGACATCTGCCAATTTCACTACTGCGAAGAATCCACTGGAGAAGTGAGGGCGCAGCCTTCTCAAACCCGGAGGCCAGAGGGTTACCGTCACATAACCCCCCTCTTTCCCAGCCAGAGTTCCACGGGCTTTAAGAATGTTACCAATTTTTAAGTAATATTGACATGGAAAAATCGTGTTGGTAGAATGTTTTTTGCATCATCCCATCGGAAAAAAGGTTTGTAGTACCACTGCTCCCGGCGCTTCCAATCCAACTGGTTAAGGTAAGATTGTCTCAACCATAAATGGAGGCTAATCCCGGCCTCTAGATACGGGGCGACTATAAAACAAATACCAAAGACCCAAGACCCCCTCAACTATGAACAAAGACCCCCTCAACTATAAAACAAAGACCCCCTCCACTATAAAACAAAGCTACCCCTTCAACTATAAAACAAAGACCCCCCTCACTATCAAACAAAGACCCCCTTAACTAAAACAAAGACCCCCTCACCTATAAACAAGACCCTCCTCAACTATAAAACAACAAAATAACAATACAAAATTAAAAAACAAAGACCCACTAACTATAAAACCAAGACCCCCTCAACTATAAAACAAGACCCCCTCAACTATAAAACAAAGACGCCCCTCAACTATAAAACAAGACCCCCTCAACATATAAAACAAAGGACCCCCTCACTATAAAACAAAGACCCCCTCAACTATAAAACAAAGACCCCCTACTATAAACAACGACCCCTCAGCTATAAACAAAGACCCCCTCAACTATAAAACACAGACCCCCCTCAACTATAAAACAAAGACCCCCCTCACCTATAAAACAAAGACCCCCTCACCAAAACAAGACCCAATCCATTCCTGAATTCCTTTCATAATGTCGAGGATGTTTCGGAAATCATATCCTAATGTTATGAATGCCTAATTAATTTAAATGGTCAGGTTCCGCGCTAAAGTACAGATTTTTACAGTTTTTTAAAAGTAGTGGTGAGAGAAGATTCTTGAAAAGCTGTGTTCTGCTATACACAAAAAGCTTTTAATAGTAATGTGGCATTTATCTACAGTTTTTGAAACAAAAACAGTAGTTGGTTCTGTCCAACTTGAAGATGTTTACTCGCGGCGCGCGTCGGCTATATGGTCAACCCAGCTGTTTTGGGGAATATTTGTGGCTAAAAATTTATGCAATGCGTTTGTACTCGACCCGTCAGCTCCGCTCCATACACAGCTGTGTGTAACATGATTTGGGGATCACCTTACCGGATTTCGCCAAAACAAGCTTGTTTTGCGCAATATTTGCATAATACATACAACGCACGTGTTTGTACTCAACCTCGTCAGCTCCGCTCCATGCATCACCTTACCGGATTGCGCCAACAACACTTACACCACCCTGTACAGTTTAGTGTTGTAAGCTTTTTGGCGCATACTCGGGTGAGTAATGGCATTTGAACATAAAATGCACGTGTTTGTTACTCGACTTCGTCAGCTCCGCCTCATACACAACGGTGTTGAAAATGATTTGGGGATCGCTTAAAAGCACAATATTGTTTCACATTCTTGTGTTGTTTCCCTATTCGGGTCTGAGAATTCTGACAATAGAGCGATTTAATCCGTCGCCGTCGTCCCATTGAGAATCAGTCATGGATAGATTCAATCAATGCCAAAAAGCTGCACATTGACGATGCGGATATGAAAATGGAGCATTACATCTCAAAAATAAACCCGATAAACCGGATATCGCAAAGAAATAAAAGAAAAAAAAACGACTCTGCTCATGGGTAGCCGGATTTGTTGACGAGGGGGTCCACAGCTTGGCGATGTACCGACACGTGTTGTACCAACCAAGAAATTTTTTTTCCCGGCTCGAGTTTATAAAAACCCGTCGCCATCCAAAATGCAACATCACATCCAACTTAGAGAGTTTGGTGGAGTGCCAAATCGTGTGAAACGCATTTCAATAACGGAGTAACTACAACTCGTGTCTAACCACCTCGTCTTCCATGCCAATTTATTCCATTGAAAAAATGTTGTTTCACAGCTTTGGAGTCCTCTGTTGTGTAGATAGTAGTAGTAGTACTAGTGGTATTGACCATTCAGCAGTAACCATTGTATGAACTTCTCTGTTTCATATCATTCACCTCGCGCCAAAACAACAGCTACAATTTCTAGAACAAAGGTACCGACTCGGGGGAACCGACATACCGTTATGTACCGACGGACCCCCCCCCCCCCACCCTCTCTACTCCACTTGATTTAACGAATTTTCACATTAGTTATTTTCCGGGGGGGGCCCATTTAGGGGCAAGTTAAAGTTGACCAATCTCTGCCCGATCAAAAATAAAATTTATCTGAGCCTGGTGAGGGGTCTTTGTTTTATGTTGAGGGGTCTTGTTTTATAGTTGAGGGGGTCTTTGTTTTATAGTTGAGGGGGTCTTTTTTAATAGTTGAGGGGGTCTTTGTTTTTAGTTGAGGGGGTCTTGTTTTATAGTTGAGGGGGTCTTTGTTTTATAGTTAGGTGTGTCCTTTGTTTGATAGTTTGAGGGTGTCCCTTTGTTTTTTAGTTGAGGGGGTCTTTGTTTTATCGTTGATGTTGTCTTGGTTTTATAGTTGAGGGGGTCCTTTGTTTTATTTTGAGGGGTCTTTTGTTTTATAGTTCAAGGGGTTACTTCTTGGGTCCTTTGGGGGGTCTTGGGTCGTTGTTTTATAGTCACCCCTCTAGATACAGTGAATCGCAACACACCCAGGGACCCCCATCACCACCAAGGCAAACAAGAGGCCCTATCCAGCAGCCAACACCAGCAGCACCAGCAAAGTTGAAAATTTTGTTTCAAAT